>OX463848.1:21885544-22179580 GCA_949825065.1 Odontocerum albicorne | reverse complement strand
AAAAAATAATATTCGTTGAGCTAGGTTTTAAGTATTTGTTTCTTGGCGTTTTTTGTTACTGGACGCAATTATTTATTTCTCGTATATCTTTCAGGCTCTTGTTTGTGTCTTCCGAAACAACATTGTCTTTGATTCTCAAACTGAAAATAAAAGTTAACAAATAACTGAATACGGAATGAAGTAATTAGGGATGAATATTAACTTAAGCAGCTTAACAACTTACCTCATTCCAGACATAACATCTCACGCTGTTCCCCTGGATTACACTGAGGGATGTCGAGGTGACTCAGTTCTGGGCACGTCTGAGATTCAGTCTCGATGGATAAATTTCTAAGGAGGCTAGTATTATTAAAATATAACCTTCATTGAAATAAAATGAAAAAAGTCATCTGAGATAGTTGGGGCATGTTGAATGAATTGTGAAGACTATATTTGATAAATTGCATAGTTCACGTCCCCGATATTGTAAATTCCCGACATATCATGTTTTATGAACACGTGGTCTCGGTTAGTAACTGAAAACAAAATATTTTAGTATATTTTTTAATACTGTCGGTAAGATTAGGTCAATAAAAAGGAAAGGATCTCTTAGGTGGTCGTTTCGGGGTGCTAAACCATATCCCGAATTGTAAGGAATTCCATGGTCATTGTTTGTTTAAGAAAAAGGGTCTATAATAAAATCTACTTTGTTTTCGATTGTAAAATGGAATTGGAATGCCAGCGGTAACGGCTGGGACAATAAGATCTACGGTCCTTCTGGGAAGTCGCTATTGGACCAAGGTCTTTGTTGTTGAAAAGATAAAGGCAATGGATCATAAAAAAAATCCGTACGGCCCAAGATGGGGTAATAAAAACCGTCTAGACTACGAACCTTTCTTGCTGAATTGTATAGAAATACCGATGTCAATTGTCCTTCAAATAGTTTCGGGTCTACGGCTTACCAGGCGGCTTTAGTATTTTTTTAAGTGAGAAGGAAAACATGTAGCTTCTCTTTCTCGCGATCTGGCTATAAAAGAGCAGAATTTCACGGGCAGCCTCTTTTTGGGACCAGACTCGACGGTGTTAGGACGTCTCTCCAGAACGCTGTGTGCACGGAAGACTGCCAGACTCGTTTCCTCTGCTATCACAGAACTTCAGAACGCCATCTTCAATTATCGGTGAATATTATTCCTTATTTTAATGCTGGATTTCGTCCGCACGTTTAACCATCGCTCAACTTAAATTCTAATTGTTACTGAAATCCCCCTTGCTAATCAACAACACAATCTTTATACCCAACTTTAAACTTTTTTTTTCTTGACATTTCGTTCAAGTTTTTTTTCTTTTTTTTCTTTTTTTATCCATAATATAATAAACTGTTTTGTTTCAAAATTATACTTTGTTTAATTGTGTCACCTTGTCCCGCGGAGAGTTAGAAAGAGTAACACAGAGTTAAAGGAATCCAACAAACCCCTGAGATCTAAAAAGTACTTGCCTCTTTAAGAAGCCGGCGGAGCTGAACGGGAGTGTCACACCTCGTATGATGGTAATGTGTTATAATTGATTTATGTATTGAAATGTGCACATCTTATTATTGTTTCTAATATAGGAAAAAGGTGTGACAGAATGAATGAAGAAAGGCTAACAAAACAAATAAAAAATACAAATGTGAGTGAAAAGTGTTGTAGAGAAGACCAAAAAAGGCATGGTTTGATCAAGTAAATTATATTTTGAAAGTAATAAATTAAGAAAGTCAGAGATATCGCAGGACTTGCAAGCATGGATGTGGAAAAAGCGAATGATATGTGTGGCAATACCAAAGTCTGGCGATTTCTTCTCTCTGCCTACCCCGACAGAGAAATGGTGTAACGGTATGTACAAATATATGAAACTTGATCATTTATAAACACATTGTCTTAATATTGTACGTCAGATAGTTGACCATGAAATAATAACAGGGGTTTTCAACATGTTTGAAGATATTTTTGATTATTTTATTAATCAATTTCATGAAATCTTGGTGACTTTCATAGTAATTTAAATGAATTTTCATAACTAATGTTATAAAAATGAAAGGCCTCTACCAATGTATTCAAGCATTGTAAAATTTCGTTTTGAAGCTTTTATATTTGCTCTAGACATCCTGTAATATTCCATATATTTTTAACAGCTTATATTTCATTATTTAGTTGCTTATTGAAATAGTAGGATATTATTTTGAAGTTTTATAAAATGAAAATAAACGTCAGCGCATGCTCAAAAATACAATTTAGTAAATTCTTATATTGTCTATCAGTCTTCATGTTTAAATTTAAAAAAAATATTAAACATCCTAGCATCATAGAGATTTGAGGATACCACATATGAAAATTTCTCGCTAAATTGTTAAGTCTGGTTTGTAGAATTTATTAAGGATACTGCGAAAATCATTAAGTTGTAAATGCTGTTCTATTATATAATTTTTCCATAAGAACCTCCATTAAGAATATTACAAAATTAATATGTTTTTGAGTTAGCAGAAATATTGTACTTATTTATGACACTAACAAATTGATTTTTTCTTTTGAAATATCTATGATAACGGTTTTACTGAGCTTTGAGTATTTTTTTATAGTTTTTATCAAATTTAAAAGGCAGATAATAAAAAAAATAAAACGAAAAGTGGTTTTGCAAGAATCAAAATATTATTTAGTTAGGGGAAAAAGTCATCACCATGTTTATTTTTTTTAAATTTTGACCTATTTCTATCGAAACTAGATTTTTTTTCATTATTAAATGTTTTATTTTATCTAAGGCAATGCATTGGCCGGAGTCATTTTTCTTCTTTCATACCGAATTCTTCTGAAACTCTTGAACAACCCTTAGTGGAGCCTGTAGAGAACAGTTCCCAACCATGTGATACACTTTCTGATAGTTCTACGGGGTAGATGGTGAAAAATCCAGTGGATAAGTCTTTTCTTCTTTTTTCTTTTTTCAGTTTTTTCTTCGTTCAGTCCAGTGGATAAGTCAAGTAGGTAAGAATACTTCTTCAGCCCAATGCTAGTATCTCCTTGGTATACTCTTGTGGTAGAAGTAAAAAGCGTTGGCTTGATAGAAATTTGATGAAGTCGGGATCATAATTATTTGATTTTAGCCCTTCATCAATCGTATCTTTGTTATCGTGTTTTATTTTTTTTAATTGTCTGTGATTTCTTTTCTTTTACTCTTTTTTGTTATCTTAATATTTTGATAACAAAAAAGTATTTTCGAATAATATTGAAGATATACTATCTCTTTCATTATATCCAGACATTCATTTGCTTCTGCCACGTCCATCTTAATATTTTGTTTTATACCAAAATAATAATTGGATTATTTCTATTTCGCCGAATACAAAGCAAATTTTCTTTACGGTTAAGAAGTTATAAAATTGAACTAAGAAATAGTTTGTACACATTTTCAGCTACTTTTTCAATATTTGCTAATCACTCAACTATTTTTAATCTTTGCTAATCACTAAGCTCAACAATTTTTTGTTTTTTGTAACATTTTTAATTTTTCGACAAAAGTGCGTTTATTCCCGAGCTAAAATGTTCTTGAGGAGAGTCCGCTCTCTAAACGGCGCAATTTAAATAGTCCTTTTCCTGATATTTTTCAAAGTAATCCACGGTCTACTTGGCAAGTAACTTTACTTTCACCTGGGAGGTCTCGGGTTTGATCCCCGATGGTACCCAACAAAAAAAATCTAAAATAGTGGACAAGTAACCTGTGCGAATGTTGCTGTCTTAAGCGTGAGGTAGTATCACCAATACGTACAATAAGAACGAATCAAAGCTCGAATAGTGGGGCCGAAAAAAATGTTACCACCCGGCCAACCTTTTTTATGTCAGAACCACCAATTCGGATACGATAAAATATACCAAACAAATTGATTATTATTATGTTAAACACGTATTTATTACCAGCCTTATTTTCTTCTAGAAAAGGTTTTATATTGTTTGACGAAATATATCTGAACTCAAAAGACAATAAAAAATATTCATTCTTTAACCAACAGTAACGTAAATCTATTTTAACAAAAAGCGGAAGCGACTTTGAAAAAGTGCCACTAAATCGTGCGAAATATAACGCTAATAATTATTCGCGTTTTGTATGCCCTTTTTTATTCTCATTTTTATTACCCTTTATATTACGCGAATGTATGGATTTACTCGTACATATAATATGAGGTAATATATTTCTTTGAACATCCTGTAATAATAATTGACCACGAATTTGAATTTGTTAGAAATTTGGTGTTTTACGTTAATATATGAGATTTTTTTGTAAGGCATTATAAAAAAGGTATTTGTGAACCAAAATATGCTATGGATGATAATAAAGAATGTACCGCATGATTACGAAAAGACTCCGAATTCTTCCTCAAATTTTCTTCGAACACATTGCTCGTGGACGGGGAGAGGCTTGTTGTCACTTGAAGTGCAGAAGGACGTCGCGCAAGATGAAGTGCCTCAATGCGTTGGACTGACTAATGTTAGACACAACATGACTACACTTCACAATTGCGGAGTGCAGGAATTGATGGAGAGGAGTCGTCGAGGAGTATCAAGGGGTATACGATACTTAGCCATGAGCTACACCACAGGATGGTTGAATGGATGGATTATAATCATCATCATCATAAAAATATGCTTCTATTAAGTTAGACAGAGTTATGTGTGAAATAATTTGAGATTAAACTGGTCACTGATTTATAATACTTACTGTGGCCTAGTTAGTAAGACACTTGTCTTCCATCCCAAGGGTTACGGGTTCGATTTCTGTCGGAATCCTGATTTAAAACATAGGCTTCCAGTTAAAGGTTCAGTATTGTCTCTGGTCGTTTGGAAAAGATTGCCACATGGTAATATTTACTTGTAAGCGGAGCCTCAATGATGATGCTTTGTGGTCATCATGCCATGCTAGCTAACAATGGATGACACATATCTTTCAACCACGGGATTGCGGGTTTTATTCTCGTTGGAACACAGATATATTTTATAAATTTTCCGTAGATTAAAGAACTTTACGAATCCAACATATGCTGGTCGCTTGGAAGAAATTTTTATGTAGCAACAAGTCCGCCAAAATGTATCGTATGTAATAAAACATATAATATATAAAATGGTATAAATAAGTGAAAAAAAATATTTTAAGAGTTTAAAAAAATTTATACTAATTTAAATACTAACAAAATTTTCGAAACGTGTTCAGGTTAGCAACGAAGATGGAAGGGTAACGGGTAGTCAACATCTCAAGAGAGGCAGTCTTGATGAAACAAATCATAGATTCTAAAAGAAAGAAAAATATTTTTCCGCCGTTATTACAACCTCTTGCGTTTTTTTTTCTTGATTTGTTCCACGGTGGCAAAAATTCTCGGATTTTACTCAGACGACCTTCTTTCTGCATTCATCGCACGCCAAACCATTTCATGGTGTTTTTCACGGTTAGTTTTCTAGCTAGCCAAGTATATTTTAATCCTTGGTTTAATTATTAGTAGAGTTTGTAATGATTTCACTTTCAGGTCTGGTTTTATATAAACACATTGATCTGGCATCCAATAACAGTCAATCTTAAATTTGAGAATATTTACGGCAAGTTATTTATTAGTTAACAATAGAGATTTTAATATTTTTTTTAATGTATTAATTCTTTTAAATTACCACTTTTTTTTATAATCGACGTTAAAGTAAAGAAATAACTAACTATGACTATTGACTTCGAGAAAAACTGAACATCCAATCATGAAAACTTAGAATGGACCATTTTCTTTTTCTATTGAAGTGTGAGTGGTTCTGTGTGAAATATTTCATCTGGAACAATTGGAGAATTCCTTCAGTGACACCGGAGAAGGATGTGTCATTTCCCGAGAAGGGCGTGTTTTAAAATGTGTCTGCTGAATACATATTTTGCTGATGGATCGATGTACCCCTAGAATTTCCTAGTTTTGACGGTGCTTTGTATTGAATATTAAAAAAGAATAATACTCGTAGAATAAAGCAAAATATTTCTTACTATTCAGAATATGATTGTTTCGAATAATACTATAAAAAAGGATAATACTCGTAGAATAAAGCAAAATATTTCTTACTATTCAGAATATGATTGTTTCGAATAATACTATAAAAAAGGATAATACTCGTAGAATAAAGCAAAATATTTCTTACTATTCAGAATATGATTGTTTCGAATAATACTATAAAAAAGGATAATACTCGTAGAATAAAGCAAAATATTTCTTACTATTCAGAATATGATTGTTTCGAATAATACTATAAAAAAGGATAATACTCGTAGAATAAAGCAAAATATTTCTTACTATTCAGAATATGATTGTTTCGAATAATACTATAAAAAGGGATAATACTCGTAGAATAAAGCAAAATATTTCTTACTATTCAGAATATGATTGTTTCGAATAATAATTCGAATAATACTATCAACGTCACCAGCACATGCCCCTTTTCGGATAGGCAGAAAGAACAGTTATCTTTCATTATATCCAGACATTCATCATTTGCTTCTGCCACGTCTATCCCATGTGCATGATGACAATTCATTATTACCTTAATATAAATACTTTTCACTCACCCTCTGTTTCAGAATTCGATTGATTTGATCGTGCTAGGTTTTCCAAAGTATTTTTAAACTTGTACCTTAAATACTACTTGAATAAATTATTTCTGTTAATATTTCATCACTCATTCTTTCTATTTGTGTACAGTACAATATATAAATGCTCCTTTTTTATCTTGAGTACTGCATCTTCATTTTACTCACATTTTTTCGTTGTATACTCTTTACTTATTCTGTCATTTATTGTTTATCCACACATTCTAACGCAACGTTCTTATTTCCTCTGCATATATCTTCCTTTCATCACTTTTTTGCCAAGTCTAAGTTTTGTTTTTATATACTAATGATGAGACTAAGTTTCCATTATGATCAGAATGTTTCGCTTATTTTGAAATACCCCGGCCTGTATAATATTATGTAACCCACTATTTTATGCTTGAACAAAAGCCTCTTCAACAAAAGCCTTCTGACTTTTAATGCCAATTCTTTTTAAATAACATGAGTGATACAATGGAGATGCATCCACTTAGGAAACTTGTCAATATAAATAATAAAGAGAAATAAAGGTTTGATTGGCTGAATGTTGTAAGTAATATTAATAAAGTCGAGTTAAGGTGGTTTGGGCATGTTTAATCAATTAATTTAAAATTCAGGGTAACTTGGAAGAGCGAGAAAGTGGTGCATCGAGTAAAATGTGTCAAGTGAACTTGATTTTGAAAGAAAACAAAGTATAAATAATAGAAGATTTTGCATGACGAAATTTATGAATAAGGAGAAAGCCAAAGTAGTGCTTCGGGATATAATTAAATGAAGATGTGTTCTCTCTGCCAAACCCAAAAGACACATAGCTTGATTGTGGTGCACATAAATACATTTTTAAGAAACGTTTGAAACTTCTTGAATAATGAATATTAACTCAACGCATAACAAATTTATTCTGTTCTATGTGATACAGGAATGCTAAGTCCCCTTGGCCTACCCCGCAAAAGACACGACGTGATGACATGCACATGTGAAATATTTCATCTGGTGTGCGTGTAAATTCTAAGATAGTTGAATTCTTCTTGAAGAGAGTGAAATTTTTTAAAGGCTCCATGTTAAGTTTGCTTGAAATTTCAGAATATAAATATTTGAAAAATTATAACTTACTTTTATGGAGTTTTCATCAAAATTATACACGGTGTACTAAAAGGTTCATGAAAATATATATAGACAGAAAAAAATCTTAGAAATAAAAATGTATTCAAGACAAATGAATTATTTTTATAATATTAAATGTCTGCATCATAGCGTTGTTTTAAACTTTCATTGTATACACAACAACTCTTCCAAAAATCAGAAACATGTTTCAGACTTCTTAAGTGGAAATCAGACTTGATAATTTATATATGGCCATCGGGAAACGAATCCACTCTTATCAATAAATTTAAAATAATAAGAAAAAAAAGCTTAGTATATTGATAAGAAAAAGGTGGAATTATTTATAAAGTAAATTGGGTTCCAACGCAAATGAGCCCGTAAACTCAGAATTGGGAGACAGGCATTATACCAACTAGGGCACAGAGGTCGTCGATCATAACTGACATATCATCTTTGGAATATAATAAAGTAATTAGATAATTAAGTAATACCCAAGATGTAGCCGGTAAAACTAGTATATCATAAAATCAAGTAAAAACTTCCTAAAATCGATAGTCTTCTTCGACATGAGTTTCAGTCTCCTCTTGATTCTCCCGTTGTTGGCTTATTCCAAAAAAACGTAAAGATAAACGTAGTTGTTTGTTTAGGCCCATTGACAAGGGTCTCGGTCCATTCTGTTGGCAGTTAAATGACCCAGAAAATGTGTCCGTCATGATACGAAAAAAGGCTGTGTGCTTAATGCAGATGAAGCTGTTTTTCCTCCAGAATTGATTATTGTCGAAACTCTCGAGATTTTATATAAGGTCCCTCTGGAGCATCCCTTCTGATTCTTGGGCTTTGTGCCTTTTACTTCCTTTTTGAATTGATATGTTCACTCAAACATAAGTACCCACGCAGAAAGACAAAATAATGAAAAAAATCACAAAAACTAACATATACAAGTAGTACAGCAAATCTGAAAAGTTTGGGAAGACGTTAGAAGAAAACGTATCACGACCAAATGAGTTAATTTCTGAAAAAGGAAAGATTGAAGTTTTAACATTATATTAAGAATGTTTGCTTGACTAGGTGTATGGAGTGAAAAGCGAAATATGTGTGCTAGGATAGAATGAAGAGAATATGTGTTCTCGCTGCCTAGCCCAAAAGACATACGGCTTGATGGTGGGGCACTTAAATATTTTTTTAAGAAACGTTTTAAACTTCTTTGCAGTATGAATACTAAGTACCCAACGCCAAACCAACTTATTGAGTTCAATGTGATTCTGGAATTACTTTTATTTTTTATCATAAAATATTTATGGATTTTACTAAAAAATCAAAATTCAATCCACCTAAAACACCATTGTATTGCATAACGAAACTTAACGTGTTTCTTGTTGCCATTTAAAAAAATCTTCAAATCAACCAACAGTTCTGGTTGATAATTTAATATTAAAAGGCTCATTTATTATGAAAGTGTACCAAAGCCATAGCCTTAACATGAGCTGTTTTAAATTGAATTCAATATCTACTTTGTTTGATCATCATCCACGATCTTAAAAATATATTTGGGACATTTTCTTACCCGGCTACAGTTGATTACTTATTCTACGTAGTTTGTTTCGTAATAATCGAGTTATGTGCCAGATATCTTTTAACTTGCTTATCATTGATTTGTAATCCATTTCGGTTTTTTTATTCTTATCACTATGCAGATTATAGACGCGTGTATTTGGTTCATTTTTGTTTAGCGTTGGAATTACAGATCGAATCTTCTGTGTTACGGTTCCCCTTAATACAGTACACAGAAAGATTATGTTAATCTCGTCCTTTATGCCAAATGAGAGATTGCCAAAAAATGTTCACATGTACCTAAATATCCTGTTGACTACAGAAGTTTGGTCATCATTATTAGCTTCAAAACGTTTTTGATTTTTAATCGCTATGTTGGTTTCATTATAAAAATATCACTCAAAATAATCAAATGAAAATTTACCGCTTTAATAATGATAAATTAATTTCTAATATTTTATATTTTTATTATTAAATCAAAAATAAAATATTGTGAAATACGATCTCTGTAACCTAGTTGGTAAGACGTGATGTCTTCTTACCGGGAGTTGCAGGTTTTATTCTCGTTGGAACTTAGATTTATGAAAAAAAAAGGATTCATATGGTTTTCACATACGACCAAATACGAGATTGCTACATGAATATGCACCCACTGGGTTGTATTGTATAATGTAAAAAAGATAGTGAAAATCATAAAGATAAAGCTAAAAACATACAACCCAACAGTTAACACAATATGAAATTTATATACATTGATTGAAAATTTGTTATACAATTTCTACGCTGAAGAAAATGACTCAGTTTATAGGGCAAAACCACCCTCATATTGCCGACACGAGAAATGTGCCCCAAAGCAATTACACTATCTCTGATAAATGTCAGCCAACACACGTTCTATGAGAAGAAACTGATGTTTTCCATAGATCAGCACTTTTTGTTAAGCATCCACCAAATAGCTCGTCGACACTATGTCAAACATCCAAATACTGTACTAAGAATTGTAGCAAATCCCCTAAATCACCTGAATATGACGAGCTCATATACTTTTATGTAACAACCGCATTAAACCTTATTTTTGGAAGAAATGAGAGAGGGGTCGAATTTGATGTAAGATAATGGAAGAAAATACGGTTTTGTTATTTATTGAGACTTGAATATAAAAAAAAATGTCTGTGTACTCGTACAAATATCAAGTTCGAATATTTATAGTATATGTTTGATACATGCAAACATACTATGAAGCCATTTCTCTATTGAGATAGGCAGAAAGGTGAGAGTGCCAAACTTTTCTCTATATTCTTCCTTCACCTCTTACACATTAGTTTATCTTCTCATACATTTATTTTTGTTTCTCTTACTCTTTGTCATCACTTCTTAAAAAAATCATTTACTTGGCTTCTACCATGACTCCCACTGATAACTGTATCATAAATTTGTTGGATAGTCTTACGCTGCCCGTCCGTTTAATGTACACGGCTTTCTCTATGGACGATCAACATTGAGCAATCTTGTCTGTTATGAAAATTACATATCTCAAGCAATATTCAAAAGACAACAAGTAGACGCATTGTACACCGATTTTAGCAAGGTCTTTAAGGTCTGCCATATAATCTTACTAGGCAAGTTGCAGAGTATAGGTTTTGGGAGTCAATTTCTGATGTATCCAATCTTATCTCACTGACAGAATTATGTCAGCTAAAATAAATCAATTTGTATCGATTAAGTTTTGTGCCTCAGCGGGGTCCCCCAGGATTCGCATCTTGGATCTATTTTATTTTTATAGTTTATTAACGATACTCTTGAATTTTTTATTTATACTGAAAAGTTGCCTTTTGTAGATGACAATAATAAATATTTCAAAACCACCTAAACATAATGTTTTCCCCCTTGCTTAGTAAATCAATTATTGGTTTATATTCATCCTAATAATAATATTTCTTATTCTGTTATATATTGCACCACATACTCTTTTCAGTGCATGCATTCCCACCATATTTAATCGGTTACTTTAATTAATTTTCCTCGTGTAAGTTTCAATCCCATACATCAATTTCAGAACTTATACGCTGTTGTGAAACATCATTTTGGCAGATCTTGATTTTACTTTGTTTAAACGTGTTACACGTGATTTTGTGCCCCATTAACAGTAATATTTAATTAAATTTGATTAACGAAAAAAGATAATGATATTTGATGCTAAGAAAAAATATATGAAAATACTCGTATATGAGTATCTACTACTCGTAAATACGAGGCATATCCAGAAAGTAAGTGTACTGAATTTTTGTAGGTTACAATTTTTTTTATTTAAACAAAAAAATTACGTGGTTACCGTAGTACATATGTAAGCTATTTTTCGACATAGTCGCCATTCCTCTCAATGCAGGTGGTGAAGCGGGGTATCAACTTTTTGATGCCTTCCTCGAAGTAGTTTCCCGCCAACCCCTCCGTCCACTTCTCCACCTCCTCCTTTACCTCCTCGTCGGTTGAAAACCTTTTTCCACCCATGTGCAGCTTCAGAGAGGTAAAGATATAGTAATCTGAAGGTGCTAGGTCAGGGGAATGCGCGGGATGGTTCAGGACATCCCATTTAAACGAGGCGAGCAGTTCCTTCGTGGCGTTGGCCGTGTGTGGTCTGGCATTGTCGTGCAGCAGGCAGACTCCCTTTGTCAGCATGCCTCTCCTCTTGTTCTGAATTGCCCTCCGCAATTTTTTTAGGATCTCACAGTATCTTGCAGAGTTGATGGTCTCCCTTTGAGGCATATATTCAATTAAAATTATGCCTTGACAGTCCCAAAACACGGATACCATGATTTTCTTGGCTGAAATTGTGGTTTTGAACTTTTTGGCGGAGGGTGAAGAGGTGTGACGTGACCGTTTTTAAACTCACGACACCACTTGTACACACTCGTACGATTCATAGCTTTATCACCATATGCAGTTTTCACCTCATTATAAACCTCAACCGGAGGTTTTCCCTTCCAAACGAGATAACGGATGACGCCGCGTATTTCGCACTTGGCGGGAGATTGGATTGACATTTTTCACGAAACGTGTTGTCGCGTCGAAACTTCTCAACGTACTGACCTCGAACCGGTCTCGTTGCTGAGGGGAAGGGTCAGGCTACACGGAAGTGTAGCCAACATGTCGAAAATAAAATCCATCCGGTCGTGAGAGCCTCAGTACACTTACTTTCTGGATACGCATAGTATATAAAAAACATATATTTAGTAGATACCCTGCCGTTGATGGTGTGAACTATTGTCATAAAGATAAGGTATAATTTAATGTTATCACAGTTATTCAATACTTAATTAATGCCATAAATGAGTTTGATATATAAAGAAACACCCGCGACGTGGTTGTAGCAACTAATTTTCATTTAGAGTCAGTTAGGGCTAAGCGGCGTGGCGCTAAACCCAAACACAGACCATGTGGTAAAAATTGCGGTATATTGTGGTTTATTGATAAATTCAATTTCCTTATTATGAGTTCATTTGTTGAGAAACTTATTGAGCTAGTGAGATTTTTATTTGTTGAACCCTAGAAACTATTATTATCACAAAACGAAGCTTTGTTTGTCAAAATTTTCACTATGTAACTATTATTTCAGTGAACTATGCTTAAAGCGAGAAATCTCTGATACTGAATAAGAATAATGGAGAAACATACTATAATAGTCGCGATCATCAATATTAAGGAAACTTTACTAAAGAGATAGTTTGAGAATATTGAGTAAGGATATTTAAAATAATACTCGAAATTATTTTGTCATGAAAATGAGGGCTATAATGATATCGAAACGTCGGTATTTTTTAAAGTTAACTTTACCCGCAACTAAGAAAAATATTTTTACCTTATCGATGGTATTCGTGAAAATATATACAGATTCTGTCTACAAAGAAATTAACAATACATATGAAGTATTTTAATTAAATGAATATCCAGATAGTTTACACTGGTAATCTTCGTTCCGGGAATTCTCGCGTTCTGGGTTCGATTTCTTACAGGACCTCAGCTGATTTATCTTTCATTTGAAATTATTATGACACTTACTTACCTTATATTCAAATACTGCTAATGCAAAACACTTTTTATAAAAAGGGATTTGTAAAAGTTTTCGATTTTCAATTTTGGGTCAGATTCAAAAACGATTCGAATAAAAAGTATTTTTAAAACGAATTCTTTATTATTTTGTTACAATTCTTACGTATTTTTTACAAAAAATCTATTTTTCTCCTTTATATATCATAAATTTTCATAGATGTCTGACGTGTTTGAATAAAAATAAAAGCAACTCCAAAAACGTTTCATTCAAGTGTGTCTGTTTTAAGAAAAGGATTTTTAAATATTCATATTTTTTCGCTTCTTTCCTAAGGTGTTTATTTACTTTTGAATATTGAAACAAACAGGCAAAACATATATGTACATTAAAATGATACCATAAAACAGATTGAAAGGTTTTGGAAAAAAATATAAAACAAGTGTTTTTTTGGTAAAATTTGAGATAAAGTGTTTTTTGTTCTTATTGATACTGAACAAACTTTATGTTACAAAATACTTGGTAGATTAAGTTATTTACTGACAATCTAAATAATTTATGGTACTTAATGTTATACAAGACATGACGTATTATATATATTGCTATTGTATTGTATTACGCTTTTGTTTACACAGTATACCCTGGTGGGCTTATTGCCATAAGGCAATATCTTCAAACCAACTACAAATATGTCACAGAGGTAGTAAATTTAAAAATACAGACTGTAATCCTTTATTAAAAATTACATACCGATGGGAATTGGACCTGTAACCTCCGAACTATACGACATACATCTTTCCAATTAGACTATGGGTAATATCTGATGGGTGAATAAGAAATAAAAGCAAATATTCCATTGGAACTGAGTGTGCTAGTTAATAAAAACCGTCACATGTGGTAGGGAAATAATTTGGTGGTGTCATAACTAGTAAGGGATAATTTTTATAATTGGTTATTTAATAGGAATAAATAACGAATGAATATCAACTTAAGGCTGATGAAGATCAAGAAGAACACGTTGAGATGGTTTGGACATTTAGAACGGATGAATGAAGAAATACTAACAATTAAAATACATAGTGCAAAAGTGAGTTGAAGGCGTGGTAGAGGAATATAAAAAAAGTGTGGCTGAATCTAGTGAATGATATTTTGATAGAAGTAAAAGTTTAAAATTTAAAAAAAAATAGTAGGAATGGTATGAAAAGGTGTTCGAGTATGTTTGTATGTTGAAGAAACAAAATATTTGTGTCACGATAGGAACGTCTGAGGTACCCTCTCATCTCTGAATACCCCATAGCATACCACCAGGCTCTCCTATATTGACACTCGTTCTTCGCTTATTCTACATCACTCTCTAATACGCGTACAACTCCGTCGATTTCTCTGACTTTTTACGTTTCCTTCTCTCAAAATGCTATTTACATGATACAATTATGTTTTCCTTGTTCTTCCTCTTCCACGCATTCCACATTCTTATGCATTATGCATTTGTTTTGTCAGTCATTTTTCATTCATTCGTTCTACATATTCAAACCATCTCAGTGCGCTCATTTTCATCTTACAGAAGATCATATTCACTCCTACTCACTTTATTCCGTATTCTGTCATACATTGTCATACCATGTATCTTTATCAGTGCACGCATTTATTCAGCTCCTTTCAGTTTTCTTCACTGTTCATGTTTCCCTTCCATACAACAAAATTGGTGCTAAAACACTGTTGTGAACAATCATTTTAGCAGATTTTGATACTGCCCGGTTCGAGTACATATGTTTAAGAGTCCCATTGATATTATTTGAAACTAAAATGAGCAAATAGTGACAATGTATCGAATCAATAAAAAATGTGTCCTTTACAGTAGTAAATAAATGAATTACGCATTTTCGTTTGTTTTTAAATGACTTATAAGCTTATTAATATAATTGCAGTCTTTTAGAGACGACAGCCGTGGCTTAGTTCGATTCCCATTGGTACTCAATTTTTAAGGGTTTCAGTATGGTTTCATTTATGACTTATCATACATATTTCTGGTTAGTTGGAAGAGATTTCCATATGGTAATAAACTCACCAGTTAGTGGTGTGCGCAAGAAAAGTGTAGAACAGTAATGTAATACATCTATCGTTATATTTTATTCATCATAATAAGTATTGGGATCGTTCAACCGTTTTCAGAAAACTTATTTTTTAACAATGAACGAAAACTCCTCTTTAAGTTTGATTCTCAGATGGCAAAGAAGTTATTTTATTTCATTTAAGTGAAATTTCTTAGAAAATACAGTTAAATAAAATTCTGACTTTATTTTTTTTAAACTTTATTTGACAAACAATTGTAAGTTCGCTAGAGCGAATTAAAGTACAGTAAGTAAGCTTATCATTTAATTTAGCAATGTTTTCATTATTTGATACAATAATGGTCCAAATAATATGTCATCACTTTTCATGAATTCACATGACGAGGAAAATAAGGTTTCTTATTTTTTAGTTTAGAGGTTAAGTATTAAAGATTTCTTTTCAAATTAATTTGTATCGACAAAACTATGTTACAAAGTGATTTATTACGAGTATAAAAAAAATATAATTCCATGAAATATTTCCTTTAAACATACACCTGAAAAGCGCTTTCAAATTTAAAGGAAGGTTTCTTTTTCTGCTTAGTAAATTAAGAGTCTAGATAGCCGAGTAATGCAATTATCTTATTTATTTTCCGGGGGTCTCGGGTTCAATTATTGATGTTGAAAAAATACAAAGGCCCTAAAAGTATTTGTTTAAAAGTTGGTTTAGATGAATTACCAACAGGATCAAAACAGGATAGATATGATGCTATATACTAAATAATCTTTATTTTTGACATAATTAGTTTCATTGGTTGATCGCATAAAAATGTAAGATTCAGTTTTTTAAGTTCAGCATTGAGTGTAAAGTGAATAAATAATCGTATGCTCTACAAAATGTTGGCTTTACAACAGGTACATATTATTTGGAAAATCGCATGCGAGTTTTATATCTTATCTAGCAGCCAGCCGGATTGCAATGTATATGTTAATGTGGATTCGAATGGTCTGAGGACATAAGCTGTTACTTGTGAAGTACACCTTTCTAAATACTGGATAGGATTAACTATTTAAAAAAAAAACAATTTCTTTTACATTCATTGATTATTTTAGAAGGAGTGTACATTCGCAAGTAATATTTTACATTCACTGTACAATCCACTTCTACTGTAATGTACACGATAAAGCGATAAACAAGACGTACTTTACAAGTATTTTAGCGATGACGATGTTCTTCGAGTAATATATTTTATCAATCAGAGAGTTATAAAAATAAAAATATGTTTTGTTATTTCCTATGAACGACAAATTCTCCCCTCCATAAACCGCACACGCATTATTGTCGACAAAATGACGAAAAAAAGAATGAAATAAAAAGCGGTGACAAATGGCGGTAAGTTACGCCATAAACTTATTTTTGTATTTGTTTGTCGCGACAAACTTTTCCTTTCAATGAAGAATTCGGCGCGTTTTTTCTTTACTTCTTTTTATTTACCTTGTTTCCTGCCATTTATTATGAGTGTGATTTTTTCAAAAGTAGGAAACTATGATTGATACTTTTATAATTACATATTGACGATCTCCGTAGCCTAATTAGTAAGACATCAAGTCTAGCAATCCGGGGGTTACGGGTTCGGTTCCTGTTGAAGCACATTTTTTTAAGAAAGGATTCTAATTTTGTTCTTATTGAAGGCCTCTTTAACATATTGTATTTATTATCAGTTGGAAGAGATTGTCATGTGGTAGTAAACCCACCTGGCTATAATGAAAGTGTAAGAATGTACAATATACTTTTTATTTACATAAATCAATTAACTATCACGAACACATGATTATAAAAGAAGATTGATTTCCACCATTTTACCTGTTTTGATACATTTGACTTACACCTGCTATATTCACATATAGATATATAATATATGTTTGAACAATGCAACAAGTCCAAGCCAAAATCGTTCGTAAAACATGACAAATTTCAGTGAAATTATACATTGGCACATTCATTGAAACATTCAAAAGCAGGGTATATCATATTTAAATCAAAACCAATATTTCGAAATATTATAAGAATATCAATGAGATTACTCCTGCGCCGCGGTCCAAGAAATATCATATTACAATAACTCGTACTTAAGTATAAAACATGTGGCATTTTTGAGTAAATACGTTTGTTCGTAATCGCAAAACTCAAAAACATTTTTAACCGTTTTAATTCAATAGTCACTTGTAAATAACAGTTTAATAAGCGATATTCAATTGATTCTACAAAAATATCAGAAATATGTTTCTTTGTCTTATAAAAAAACTAACTCACAATAAAAATCTTTCATAACCTAAGGCTTAGCGATGAATATTGGCAATATATGTCTTGTAACAAAAGAGATGAAAACCTATATAAATTCATTTGTCATGTCGCGTCTGAATTATTGTAATTGTATTTATTCTGGTCTGCCTGATTTCCAAATTTCCAGACTTCAGACTTTCCAATGCAGTTGGTAGGCTTATGTATGGTATTCATAAATATTTTCATATTAATCAGCTTTTAATATTCTACATTTGCTCACGTGTCGCAAACGGATTGAATTCAAACTTTGTCTCTTTACAGCAAGTCCCTTGGGATTTTATCTTCTGAATCGAAATATGTTGCTTTGGAGAGTGGTAAGACTTTTAAGGTTGATTCCTTCTTCATCAAATTGATTTATTGTTCCAAATCAATCCAAAAAGGGGGGGGGGGAGTATTGTGGTAGGGCTTGTGCCGTTATTGGAGGGATGATTTGCCTTTTAATATTAGAGAAATGAGTGGTGAGTACAGCTTTAGGAATATTTTCAAGACAATCGATTTTGGAGGTATTATGAAAATTCATATTGATACGAGTATATGAACACTATAAACATACACTATACTCAACATGAAGCCGAATGTGTTACTATCACATATCAAAAGATCTATTAAGATGTTTTTTGTGGTGTTCTTTCTAAATATGTTTTTTAAACATATGCAGGGAAGTTCCCTATCGAATGGCTACTCATCAGCTTTCTCTCATTACACTCAGTTTCAGTTCGATCCCACCACTACCCATATTGTTATAGGAGACAAAATAAATTCCCATCAAGGGCGATTAACGCTAAAATATCGAAATCATCTTTGTTTTTTTAATGAGCGCAATGTCACGTAGTAACGAAGAAAAAACTGTCCAAAGGAACTCCCTCTCCGGTGACGGCACACCTGAATGTGAATAGAATATTAGTGCCCAAAGGAACTCCCTCTCCGGTGACGACACACCTGAATGTGAATAGAATATTAGTGCCCAAAGGAACTCCCTCTTCGGTGACGACACACCTGAATGTGAATAGAATATTAGTGCCCAAAGGAACTCCCTCTCCGGTGACGACACACCTGAATGTGAATAGAATATTAGTGCCCAAAGGAACTCCCTCTCCGGTGACGACATACCTGAATGTGAATAGAATATTAGTGCCCAAAGGAACTCCCTCTCCGGTGACGACATACCTGAATGTGAATAGAATATTAGTGCCCAAAGGAACTCCCTCTCCGGTGACGACACACCTGAATGTGAATAGAATATTAGTGCCCAAAGGAACTCCCTCTCCGGTGACGACACACCTGAATGTGAATAGAATATTAGTGCCCAAAGGAACTCCCTCTCCGGTGACGACACACCTGAATGTGAATAGAATATTAGTGATGACATCACGGAAGAAATAAAATGACTCGCTGCGCATTAAATATATTTATAAAGTAGCTTAAGGCCTAGAGAGTTCAAGCCTTCCTAATTACACTCAATATTTTTTTTTTTTTTGAAGTATTTTTATTCTCTTAGTAAATGTGAATTCTAATCACAAATTAGATCACCCTTGTCGATAGTGTAGTCTCTTAACGACGTTACATAAAGTGTCCTTTAATTTTTATAACCTTTCAAAATACACTCTTGACTAAAACACAAAACACTTTAATGTATGATCGATGGAAATAAATGCCGAAAGTAAAATGAGCATCTTCATTATTTAGATACAAACCTTGTAAAACTCCATTTATATTACAATATTTTAAGAAAAATGAAATGAAAATACTGGTTTAAGTTGCCTAGTTTTTAACATTGTTCTTGTATTATTTTTACAAGATATTATTTCAAAAATATAATATCTATGAAATACAAATTTCCCTTGATATTTCGAGAGCTGTTCTCGGCAAAGAGAGGCAAAACAAAATTAAAAGTATATTTTTTTAGATTCATCTAATTATTAAGTTATAAAAAAAGTGACAAAAACATTGTTACTCAAAATATACAGCTCAATTATTTTAAGATTAAAAAATATATATAAATGATTTCTTGTAACACTTAGTTGAAAAATCAAATAAATAAATATGTAAGAATTCTGTGAAACAGTGCTTCCTAATAGATTTTTCTTAAATATATAAAATCACTTACTTGGCATCCGGCGAATCGAACGTCGAGGTTTAATTAACCGACAAGTATTTTTACCACTTGACTAAATACGTTGATTATCAAATATAACGGGCTGTAACTTTAGATGTTGTTTTAAATATAGATCTAAATAAAGTAAGATAAAAACATAAAAGTGATTTTATGGCTACATCAATCAGATATTGAAAAAGGTTATTGAGATTTTTAGCTAACCATACTTTACATCTAATGGTCGTAGAAAATACCTTTGTCTCTAGTATCTATGGATTTTGCACCTCGAGAGCTTTGTCTTCTTATATTCTGGATAGTTTTTGGATAGTCCGCTATCTGGTCAATTCAAAATGTTGAAGTGGATAAACTAGTGAGCAGAATAATAAAACATTCATTGTCGTAGATTTGAAGTCACATTTATTAAAAAAAATAAAGAAATTCTCAGTTAAAATTTAATTTAATCTGAGAATTGTATAAAGTATAAAACGCATAAAAACTTTAAAGCCTGTAATATAATTTTATTACATAAAAATTAATACGTACATACTGTCAGCATTTCTCTGTCGGGTAGGCAGAGAGAATGAAGCGCTTTGTATTTTCTTTATTATAATAATAATAAAAATAGAACGACAATTGATATAACGCCGATTTAGAGAACAGACTCTCCTTACAGAACTATTAAGCATATTGCAAAATAAATATTAATGAGCTGAATATAAGGAGAGGAAGGTGTAAGCTGCGGCAATTAGATATTTTTCTGCATCTGCAAATGTTTGGAAAAACACATTTTGTAAGAAAATCACTGAAAACTTACATGGGAAGATGAACTCCGAAAAAACCTTTATAGACCTTCAGATATGTGATAGTAACACATTCGACTTTAGGTGTAGTGTAGTGTATATGTGTAGTGTTCATATACAATTATACATTTTGATAAGACCCTTCAAAAAGAATTGTCTTCAAATGCTTACGTAAGCTGCATATATTGCCCATATTTCGAACACTTAGAGGCAGACCATTCCACGCCATTGGACTAGCCACAACAAATGCTTTACCTAATGCCCGTCTCTATTGGATCTCTTTTAACCAACCAAATAGATGTTTAAGATGCCATAAGTGAAAATCAGACTGGAAACCCACGGGAATCTAACCCGCAACCTCCGAGTTCGAAAACAAGCGCCTAACCAACTAAGCCACGGAAATCGTCAAGAGATTGACAAATAACTTGACTATATAAATTAAATTTTAAGTTCTCGTACACAATATAATAACTATACAAACATTTCACTAACAACAAGAATTTCAAATAAATACCGTCAAATTCGCTAGTTTAATACTACTTTGATTGTTTTATCGGCCATTCGCAAGATTTAGCATTCAACACGTCCACATCTACGGGCAGATATCCTCGGATAGCTCTGCCGACATGACCACATCTAGCTCGGGCCATTGTGTTCCCGGTGAATAGTTAAACGTATTCATGACCCCAGTATCTTGGTTTATGAGTAACAATTTCGGTTTTGGTCTACTTACAAACTTTGGACGTAAACGACTGTACCGTGGCTAAGATTAGAACTATGTGCCTAAATTTGATCCTCTTCTCTCTCTCAGAGGCTAAATGTTTCATTTTTGTTTATGTATTCTGTTTTTAGTTCATTCATGACTTGAGTCTAAATCTTTTGATTTGGCAATTTTAATTTTCTTAGGATTATAAATGGAGTCAGACTTTATTTTATTAACGTTTATGAACTGTTGTCCTTGTAAATAGAATATTAACGGGTCAAGAACTTAATACTCCTACAAACACATTTCATATTCATTTCTCAAATACAGCAAACACACCATACTACCCCAGCACATTAACGAACAGCTGAATGTCGATACTATAAAATGTTCACATGCGACTATTATTCATTAAACATTGCATCATCACGTTGATGAGAATAAATGATTTCATTTTTATAGTGGAATTATTACAGTACACGTCTTAACTTAATTTATAAAAATTCAAGTAGTGCGACATATTTTATAACAAATCAGAATTTTCTAAATTTTATCGACATTAATTTTATTTTTTTCCCTTCCCTGTTCAATCTACAAAATAACTGATCTAAATTGGTTGAAACTACATTTTTGTAAATTTGAAAAAAAAAACACATGTTAAAACAGATTATAACAAAAAAACACAGAATAACTTTCGTATATATTTTAAAAAAATACACACATAATATATATACCATTACACACTTTTTATGTCAGGGTGGGCTGAGAAGACGGATCTCTAGACTTTTCATTCTCGATACACATCTTACGCCTCTTGCATCCATTACCCATCTTAAAAAATACACATTCAATATCAAAATTACGAATTTGATTACCATAAATTATTACAAACGGTGTGTATAAATGATTGTACAAAAAAATCAACGACAGATTTTTAAAGATGAACATAATGGATTTCACTGATACGATAGCTGAATTTCTTTACCGATATACCTCAATAATCGGTCCAAGATATCCTAAAATAATATCTGACTGTTGACCACTGTTACCACTGTTAAGTGTTGCACCGTTCCCAATTGTGACATGTTGTTCTTGGTTCTCCTAATTCCTGTTCAGAGCTTGATAAGAGATTTTCAAGTCTTCGGGTTCACAGATAGACTCTTCAGTTAGCATCCATCCATATTTTAAGTCTTCGGGTTCACAGATAGACTCTTCAGTTAGCATCCATCCATATTTTAAGTCTTCGGGTTCACAGATAGACTCTTCAGTTAGTATCCATCCATATTTTAAGAAAGTATAATTACAAAAATATTTTTCATTTATGAAAAAAAATTGTTAAAGGCTTTCTATAGAATTAAATGATTTATGTCTTAAATTTTATATGATACATATCAATGTTGTGATAAAATAATAGTTGCTGAGTTTGGTTTTTCTTTTTATACACTATAATTACCGATCACTGGTCATGATCAAATATAAATATTATTTTTTAATTGAAAATACATTAATATAAACATAATTTAAATAAATTATCAAAATAATTCCCATTTCGCATTAAGACAGAGGGATATTATGCAAGAATGAAATATTCCAGATTTCCATAATAAATGTTCGTCATAGATGAGAGTCCCGGATTATCAGGTGTTCAATTGTAAATCCATCAAATCCTTGGGCTAGGAAGGGATAATTTACAGACAGTGATATATATCCTGACCGGCCGCGTGGAAAGAGTAAATACTCCACTCACATTGCCTAGATTTATTGTTTTCAAAATGGTTTAGGGAAAGTTACCGTTAAATGACTCTTAACAGCCTTTTTAACTGTTGGATACAGAGATTATTTTGTTCTTTATTTACATGAATAATATTTATGCTTTTTTGTTTATAAGAAACTTTCATAGATCAAATTTAGGATTATAGACATTTTATCAATTTATATGTTTGTTTTTATCCATGTTATTTATACATCGAAGAAAATCTTTTACCAAATGTTTAGGAACAACATTAGAAAGTAAAAAATATCCATTGATATACTTTAATATGTATAATAGTACAAATTTGATTTCTTTTAAATTTAATTTGAAATTTATTTTTTACGGAAACTTGTATCTAATATTACATTTTTGACTAACGAATTTTTTAATACTTGACGTCTTCAAATGCCTAGTTGGTTAGATGTTTGACTTCGGTATCGGATTTGAATCACGATGACACCTAAAAAGAACATTAAAAAAGGGTCCCAGTCGAGTAAAAGAGTTCGTCAGGCAACAACTCTCGCACGCGCCATGTACGTGTGCGAGTGTTATTTTTTTGTCACGCACGTTCTTCAGTACACCCGAATCATGTTGAAGGTTACCATACTAAAGGAAAAATATATAAATTGTAAACTCCGTACGGTGATAACTATTATTTAAATACAACATTTAGTATTTTAAGTTAGACTTGCTATCTGTTGTCATCAGGAGAGCTTTTATATAATTTTTGAGATATTTCTGGAGGACGACTGCCAGCGAGTATTTCATGCATTGTCTAGTTGAAAACTCTTGTGTTATCCATTCTTTCCACATGGTCTCGCCTGGTATTGCTGCGGCTCCTTACTTTTTTAAATGAAAAAATAATTACACTTATATTTGCGGCCGGGCCATTGCGTGTTGGTTAATCAGCTTTACAGAATGGTTAGTGTGGAGAATTCCAGCTGCAAGTGTGGTCTGCATGATGAAACTATAGACCATGTATTTTTCGGTTTTCCTTTGCGAGATATATTTGATTTAATAAAAGCTATATCGTTGCCGCTTCCAATGAATGTTGCGTTTCTCCATTCTTCGAAGAACTTTTCTATTTATAGATCGATTGTTAAATTATTGAAGCTTAATCAGGTAAAACTTCGAATTATCTAGAATTGTAACTATATACAATTGATTTTATTACAATTTCATAATGTCTTTAATTTGGTGGCACAAATCATCCTAGTTTGGGTGGATTGCCTATTAAAAAAAAAAACATTTATAAAACGAATCAAATAAATCTTTAAAAAATAATGTATTTTCTTCACATACAAAATATGTTTTTGTATTCATACTATCGTAAAAAATTAATAAATGTAACAAATACTGCAAGAATGCTGACTAAAGAGGGCAACACGGTAAGAAAAACATTATTCAGTATGTCAATTAGAACATCAACATAGTAAGTGTTCATCAGATTTGGTTGCTCTAACTTAGACCAATTATATGGTAGATCAATGAACACAAGATGTAGAGCAATAAAATCTCATAATTCCAAAATGAGAACCAAATGTGACAACACAAACTATGTGCATATACCAACACCTCGTGGTTTTATTGGAAGTGACAGAAACAAATTGTTTTAATAGAGCTTTCACATACCAACGCATCACACGCTTTTCAACCATGCAACATATACCATATACTATCTTTTGTGGTTCACTCTGCTCGACTTTGGAATTATCTTTCTGGCTCAATCAGATGAGCTTCATCCTTATTAGTATATCTTAAAATACGTGTCCACAATTTCTATCATTACCCATATTTTTCTTAAGATTTAAATTGGATTTGAATTTTTGATACTTTTCGCAAATATTATTTTTATTTACTAAGTGTGAGACAAGATACCGATAAAAATTATGACTCGAAAACTGGTTGATTGAAAGAAATTGTTTTTAAGCAATAAATTCGCCAGATGTATTTGCATGAACGTGTTAAATAATTGAAAATATACATTTAACACTGGATATACGAGTATTAAATCAGTTATGCTTATTATATGACTTTGGTAATTTCACTATAATTATCCATTAGTTAGAATATGTTAACATGACCTGGTATGTGTAACATATATGTCGTGAGTAAATATATATGAGAGTGTGTACATATAGATAAATGTAGCATTAATTAAATTGTAATTTTTCACTAAGTATTAATTAGGTGTTAACCTAAGTTGTGTCCGTTTTTTCCAAATTTAAAAATTAGCACGAAAAGTAAAACAAAATGGTAAAAGTTATACGTCATTCGAAAGAAAATTTTCTGCTCTACAAGATATTGTGTTTGCTTTTACGTAACATATATTGTTTTATTTGATTACAAGCCTTCAAAATGGAATGTCAAGTAGACGAAAGTGAGCATTTTCGACACCTCCTTCTACTCGCGTTCAATCGAGGGAATAAAGCTGCTCGCTATATTTGCAAAGTGTACGGTGGAGATGCTATGAATAAAAGGACAGCTCGTCGATGGTTTTTGCGTTTCAAAGACGGTAATTTCAACCTGAAAGACATGGAGCGTTCCGGACAACCAGTGGACTTCGGTGAGGACCGCTTAAACCATATCATTCACGAAGATCCCCTTCAAACCACCGTAGAATTGGCCGAGCAGATGAATTGTAGTCACATGACTGTACACCGCCATCTTAAATCAATGGAAAAAGTCCAGAAGTTCGGCGCTTGGGTTCCACATGTTTTAAGTGAAAACAACAAAAATGAACGTTCGACAATTTCTGCTGGTTTGCTCACACGTCATCGAGCTACGCATAGCCACAAGCAAAGGTTTCTTTACCGCATTATTACTGATGATGAAAAATGGTGCCTTTATGTGAATATGAAGAAACGGAAAGAATGGGTGAGTTATGGTCAACAAGCAACGCCCAGAGCGAAACAAGGTTTGCATCCGCGCAAGACGATGATTTGCATCTGGTGGGATTGGCAAGGCATCATCCATTACGAGATACTTGAACGCAATCAGGCAGTCAACGCGAAGCTATACATTCTGCAAATGCAGCGGCTCAACACTGCAATTCAACAAAAAAAGCCGGGTCGGCAATATGGCGTTATTCTAAAACACGAAAACGCCCACCCTCATATCGCCAACATTACGAAATATGCCATTCAAACGCTTGGTTGGGAAGTCCTGCTGCACCCTCCATATTCTCCAGACCTCACGGCGTTGATTTTCACCTTTTCCGGTCGCTTTCGAATAATTTGCGCGGCGTTTCCTTCAATAATGACGTCGAATTGCGGACATGGCTGGACGAACTCCTCGAGTCAAGACCGGATGGCTTTTATCGCACAGGCATTGAAAAACTTGTAGAACGTTGGCAAAAAGTTATTGACTAATTTGTTGTAAAATAATGAGGGAGAATAAATTATTGACTAATTTGTTGTAATTTTTTTTTGTTGTCTCCTCTTGTTCTCTTCATTTAGAAAAAAACGGACACAACTTATGTTAACATCCAATATTTAAATATGAACTTTAACCCTTAAAGTCCGGCTGGCTACATATGAAGTCGAATAAAATCGGGCTCAAACGCCGGCTGGCTACATCCGCAGCATATTCTCTGTATAAAACGTTTATTATTATGTAAATTTACTACTACAGATCAAAAGTAAAAAAGTGTAGCGTATACATTCATATATTTTCTGTGATTTGGAATTAAAGTTTCACCCTTCTTATATGAATGTTTAATATTATTTTATTTTATTGTAAGATGTGTCCCATGAAAACTTCGCGCATAGCGGCCATCGGTTACTCATACAGTCATATAACCGTCGAGTCGCGAAGTGGTAGTGTTTTATCTGTGTCGGTACACGTACTTGATCTCGAGTGTATGTTTATTTAGGGTGACTGTTATATTGTTATTTATTAGACATTACGTTCGGAGTTCGTTGTAATTTGTTTTTTTTTATATACAATTTTTTTTGTGTGAGGGAACTCATTTAATTTTATTATTTGTGTAGATTTTTATTCATAATAATGCTGGTTTGTGAACATTGATGTTTTGTTTGAGTGTATAACTATTTTTCTGTTTATTGAACCATTTCATAATTTAAAAGATGGATGACGATGCAATAGAACAGTATATTCTAGACATTGATTCTGATTTTTCTATGAGTGACGACGAAGATTATATACCGGATAATATTGAGGACGTCGATGATCCTTCAGAAATTAGTGATAGTGAAATTGACAATTCTAATGTTTTAGATAATACAGAGCCCACATCAACCGTAAATGTAGACAATATTTCATCTGAGTGGCAAAATGGCATTAACTTTCGTCCAGTATTGCATGACTTCAACCGACAATCTGGATTGAGAAATTGCGATCTCAATGAAGAAAGTCGGGAAATAGATTATTTTGAACTATTTTTGAGTAGTGACATAGTGAGAAAAGTTTCTGAAGAAACGAATAGATATTATGATCAACTAAAGATAAAAAAAACATTTTCCCAGCATTCACAAATGAATGAATGGAAGCCCGTGAATGCTGATGAAATATATCTATTTTTCGCTTTATCAATGCTTATGGTTCGGAGCAAAAAAGCAGGATCAGGCAATATTGGACAAAGGACAAATTAATATCGTCACCAATTTTTGGCGAGACAATGTCACGAGATAGATATTTGTCTATTCTAAGTATGCTACATTTTTCCGATAGTTGCAAACAGCCAAAAGACGATATTCTATATAAAATAAGAGACTTTGTCGATTCGGTGTGTGAAAATTTTAAGATTTTTTTTTATCCTTTTAAAAATTTGTGTATCGATGAGTCACTAGTATTATTCAAAGGTAGGTTACGAATAAAACAGTATTTGCCGGCAAAAAGGCACAAATTTGGAATCAAACTCTTTGTTCTGTGCGATTGTGAAACCGGTTTAGTTTTAAAATTAATTATTTATTGTGGAGCAAAAACCGAAATACCCGTAAGTAATATAGACGAACAATTATCCAAGGATATGGGGGTTTCGGGAAAAGTGGTTGTGTCCCTACTATCGGAATATTTGTGTAAAGGGCATACTGTTTATACGGATAACTGGTACTCAAGTCCAGCTTTATTTAAGTATTTGCACGATCAAAAAACCAACGCCTGTGGAACAGTAAAAAAAACTAGGAAGTACCTGCCAAAATTTGGAATCGTGCAGAAAGGTGAAACATCATCAATGACTTCTGGATGTCTACTTGCTGTAAAATGGCACGACAAGAGAGATGTGCACATGTTGACAACTGCAGAAGATGCGTCACCAATAGAAACCGGCAAAGTAGATTACAAAACAAAAGCCGCTATTGTGAAACCATCGTGTGTAGTTAGTTACAACAAACACATGGGCTCCGTAGATAGGTCAGATATGATGATCACGTTTGTAGAGTGCGTCCGTAAAACCAATAAGTGGTACAAAAAGATCGCGTTTCGTACAATTGACGTGGTATTAATAAATGCTCACGCGATGTTTAAGTTTAAGACAAAAAAAGACGTGAGCCTAACAGACTTCCAATTAGAAGTTGTTCGACAACTTCTACAAAAATATCATCATCCGGAGTCAACACCTAAATCCAAACAAAGTGGTGACCATCCTCTTAGACTAAGTGCACGACATTTTTTATCAGACATTCCACAAACTATCAATTCTAAGAGACAATCGGTTTATCGGCGGTGTTTTGTATGTAAAAATACTACGCGGCAGCCTCAGAAACGTGTTCAAACTCGTTATTGGTGTAGTGACTGCGAAGTTGCCTTATGTCCAACTAATTGTTTTAAGGCATATCACACAATTCAAAAGTTTTGAGTTTTAAAAGTGACATATGCAATACTAATTCATGGACACCCTATCCATATGCCGACGAACAGTTGCGCGAGTGTGTGTGTTTGTGCCGAGATATTTTTTTAGACCTTCCATTAAATTTAATTATTACTATGATTCTGTCGGATAACGATAATTTTTGTATATGGAGATCATGTTCAAAAGTACATTCTCGATGTGGATGACTAAATGTTTACGATAGACCTTATAATAAAAAATCCCACAAGTGATTTACTTAAGTGGCAGCTCCATTCTCACGGTAATATATTTTTATTTATTATTTTAAAGTCAATATGAAACAAAAAACTCTGATTATTTTTATACTAACACAAAGGTATACCATTTGACTATAATATGCTGTTTATTTGGTTTATTTATTCATTTTGTGTGAAGAGTAATTAAATTGTTTATAAGTGCGTTCCAATGTTTAAAATTCTCGCCGGTCTGAGGGAGTACTTCGCGTAAATCTTAGCCGATCTCTAAGGGTTAACATTAGACCACTCAATAAAGTTTATTTGAAAAGAAAATGTGAAAAATATATTATATAAATAAAGTCCTGATTTTTTTCCAGGCTACAGATCTGATTGAAAGGCAGTAAATCGCGGCAAACACCAAATACATCTATCCACATATTTGTTTTACTTTTATGAGGCCAATTCGTTACACTTCATATCCCACATTGAAATATTGGTCAATTGGCCACAATGTATGCGTGCGGTAGAAACCAACCCTAACATTGACATACAACATTATAACTATGAATTTGAATTGAGTTGTGAACAGCTTTGTTTATTGTATAAATGTTAAAAATTGTAATTCAACTATGATTTATTTGATGAAACTAATTTCAAAGAGAGATAAAAATAACAAGACTCTTATGAGGTCAGTTATAATATAGCGCCACAGAAACTTGGATGCTCATGAGGTCTGATGAAAGGATCCTGGATATCTAAGCAAGTAAAGTGTCTGGAAGCAGGTATACCTTTCCAAACTTTCTAACCACTATAGAAATACTAGCGTAGCCAAAATAATAGAACTTTATGGATAAAGCTGGCAAGGGAATCATCATCGCATGGAAGACCAGAAACCCTTAAAAAACCTCTTCAGTTATCTCATAGTGCGTAAAAGATTGAGCATACCAACATTAAGACTCATTTATGGGGCGATGGGCTTGGACGTATATATCGCAAATAGACAGAGGTGGAAAATAATATTGAAAGCAGCCAAGGCTAAAATAATATTGAAAGCAGCCAAGGCTAAAATAATATTGAAAGCAGCCAAGGCTAAAATAATATTGAAAGCAGCCAAGGCCCACTTGTATGGTATGACTGATAATCGATTCGAAAAAAATATCTCCTTCATACAACGTATTGTGGTTCACAGCTCTATTTTAAGAACATTAAAGTGCTAAGTTTCTGTGAGAGATCAAATGTTCTTGTAAACTATAGACTTATATTTTTTTATTGAAATATTTATCAGAAGTATGAAATCTTCAATTTTTTAAGCATATTGTGTTGCTAAGTTTTGCTTCAATAATATAATAGAGGTTTTTATGTTCAAACAGCACTAAAAGCTGATCAATCAACTTAATATTAATGAATCAGCCCTCAACATCTTCACAAACTAAATATAAACATCGAGATGTTTATTTGTGTTAATTTTCATCGTATTTCTTGAAGTTTTCAAAATGTATTCAAAATTTTGATCGCATTCTTAGAAAAAAATTACACACATCAAACAATATTTAATTAAAAATAAATTAAGTAACCTGAATTCAAAGTGGTTAATTAATATTCAACATAAATAAATTGATTTAAGTTAAAGCAATTTTTAAGTTCAATTAAGTTTTCAGGGATATTAGGGTTGTTTTCCACTCGTATATAAGGGGTTAGTTAGGGACCAAACGAAGGTTTGGGGAGGTGATTTGAGTGGGTATTTTTGACGATTCATTTGTACGGACCCTTGATTCTAGCGCTAAAATAAATGTGGATATAAATTAACCTTTCATACACCAATGTAAAAAGATAAAAGAAAAATCGTACGTGGAACGGAATTTATTTTCCGGTTGGAATGTTTGCAAAAATGCCTCGGTTTTTAATTCTATGAGGAAAATTATGGTAAGCGAATTTAAAAATATATATTTTAAACGTTTGTGTATTATAAGGGAATGAATGGAAAAAGCGTTTAGATATTTCAAATGTTTTAATCAGGACAAACAGTAATATTTAGTTGAACATTTTTCAGGCGTTAAATGATTTTGTTTTGACGTAAATAAATACCTTCATGCCATATTACGCTATTCTGTTCCTCATACTTCTTACCTTTTATCTCATTTAAAATCTGAAGATGTCTTTCTTCACAATTCTTACAACACCCATCTCTAACGAACGGTTCTATTTTATTCGTACATTGTTGTAGGAGATATTTTTTGCAAGACACGCATTCATTCTCGATTTCATAAATCGAGGTTAATACTAGCACACCACTGTGCACATTTATTTTTCAATACTTAACGATTGCTTTACTGACAAAAATAGTACTAGGTGCGCCGTTGATATTGTTTTCCATAATGGAGGGCTTTTAAGATCTTTTTAAAATCTCACGTATATAAGCTTCCCATTTGTAACAAATACAGTGATCTCTCGTTATCCACGAGGGTTACGCTCCACCAACATGTTGTGGTTAAGAAAACCTTGAATAAAAAGACCAGGCTCCATACAAAAACAATTATGTGCATAAACTGTCCCAACTTACCTAAAAATAGCAGATTATGTTTAAAAGGTTTTTTTATCAGGTTTAGGATAAATTAGAAATTAAACAACGATTTAAGCATTATTTATAAAATATGAAAATCTAATTTAATATTAAATTGCACTTAAAGCATACAAGTATCGCAGATACGTGGGTAGACTAAGGAGTCGAAAAAAACTTGTGATTGACGTTTGTTTCTTATTTTTTTCAAGTACTTTGCAAACTTTCCGGCAAGGCTACACCTCTTTTAAATTACAATTCTCTTTCCATACAAGGATCTGAAACAAAAACTTTATCAGTTTGTTGGTCAGTTAATGAAAGTATTTCATTCTGCGTTTTCATACGAAAATCCGGCTTAACAACTTTCACTTCTGCTTCGTCTTCCAACTTACTTTCCTGCAGATCGTTAATCAATTCTTCCGACGTTAGTTCTTTATACTAGTTTCATGTAACAATATATTTTATGTTCTTAGTATTAATGACATTAAAACTTTAATATTCCATGTTCTCACTATAGTTACAGTGTCTACTATGATATTAACATATAGTTTTTTCGTTATTTTACAAATGCGTATAATCGAAACCGCGGATAAAATTCCGTTGATAACGAGGGATCCTTATATTAGGGATCCTTAAATTACCATTTCATAATAATTTTTAGCTTATTTACAAAAATCATATAATCTTTATTTATAATTCATATTCATCACCATCACCACCACCATCAGCCTGTATCTATCCACTGCAGGATGTAGGCCTCTCCAAGTTGTCTCCACAAAATCCTGTCCTTTGCACATTGCTGCCACATAATACCTGCATGCTTACGTATTTCGTCCACCCAGCGCGCCTTAGGTCTTCTTACAGGCCTTTTTATACCTATTGGGTACCACTGGATTACTTCATACGTCCAACGATGGTCTGTTGCTCGGGCGATATGTCCAGCCCACTTCCACTTGAGTCTTTTTGCAACCTCTATAACATCTTCAACCTTTGTTTGGGCTCGTATCCACTCATTACGTTTTCGGTCTCTTCTGGTATAACCTAGCATGCACCTCTCCATGCTGCGTTGTGTTGTTTGGAGCTTTTGTAACATTCGTACCGATAAAGTCCAAGTCTCGCATCCATATGTTAGTACTGGCAAGATGCATTGGTTAAATACCTTCCGTTTGAGGCAGATTGGGAGCTTGCTCTTGAAGATGTAGTTTAGTCGTCCAAAGGAACTCCAAGCTAGTTTTGATCTTCTGTTTATTTCATTTAAAGTACAGTCTTCAAATGTAATACTTTGTCCTAAGTAGATATATTGTTGGACTTGTTCTAGTTGTGTACCGTCCACCTGGATAGTTGTGGCATCAGCAAAGCGGTTTAACATATATTTTGTTTTATCAATATTCATTTTTAAACCTGCTAATTTGCTTGCCTCCGCTAATTCCAGTATTTGGCTCTGCAGTTCCTCAGGACGTGTAGCGAAGGTAATAATATCGTCTGCAAATCTAAGGTGGCTCAGATATGAACCATTAACGCAGATTCCTTTATTTTCCCATTCAAGCTTTTTGAACACATCCTCCAGGGTAGCGTTGAATAATTTTGGCGAGATGGTATCGCCCTGGCGGACACCTTTACTTATTGGAAATTTATCGGTACTTTGGTGGAGATTTACTGTTGCTGTCGCGTTATTGTATATATTACTGAAGAGATTGACGTAGCGTTTTTGAACTCCCTGATTAAGAAGGGCTCTGATAATAGCGGATTTCTTGACCGAATCAAAAGCCTTTTCATAATCTACGAACGCCAAATATAATGGAAGTTGGTATTCTTGACAACGCTCTATTATTTCCTTAACTACCTGAATGTGGTCCATTGTGCTATAACGTCCTCTAAATCCGGCTTGTTCTCTGGGTTGATTTTCATCAAAGGTTGTTTTTAACCTATTGGAGATAATCTTAGTAAAGATTTTATAGAGAACTGGTAGTAAGCTAATGGGTCGGTAATTCTTAAGATCTTCTTTATCTCCCTTTTTATGGAGTAGGATGATGGTGGCATTTTTCCATTCTTCGGGAATATCTTCCTTCTGCAGATACGATGAAAAGATTTTCGCCAGCATCTTATCTACTTCTTCTCCCGTTTCCTTAAGTATGTCAATGGAAAGGCCGTCAGAACCTGGTGCTTTTCCCGGTTTCATACCGCGTATAGCGTTTCGTACTTCTTCGGGTAGAATGTCAGGTACTGCTTCCTCATCATCTTCCTGAGTTTGGGTAGAGAAGTCTTGTGATGTATCTGTGGATTCATTTAAGAGGTTGCGGAAGAATTCTTCTCCTCTCTTCAGCAACATGTCGCGATTTCTGGTAACCGTGTTGTCCGAGAGTTTGAGCGCGGTGATGTTTTCTTTATTTGTTGTTAATTTTTCTTGAGGCTCCTTCCAGTCTCGATTGTTTTTTGTACGAGGTTCATATTGAATTCACGGATATCCTTCTGAATCTTTTTGCGGATCACTTTACAGAGTTTAGAAAATTCAGCTGCATCGGAAATCTGCGATGAGGCTTTCATTTCTCTCCTCTTTTCCATGAGTTTCAACGTTTCATCTGACAATTTAGATGTTTTTTTGGAGACCTTGTGAGCCCCCAACTTTATTTGCCGCGCTCAGTATCTCCTCAGTTACCTCTGCAGTTAGGTTAGTGATGTTAGGGTCATTTTCAAGAGCAGAGAATCTGTTTTTGAGTTCAAATTGAAACTCTTGATTATGGGTTTTCAGGTCTGCGGTATTTACTCGAGCACTGGGTTTGTTTGTCAATTTTGCCCTTTCAAGTTTGATATTGAAACTGATTTTACATCTTACAAGTCGGTGATCGCTACCTGTATTGAAGCGATTCAAGACGGTGCAATCATTTATCATGTTTTTGTTATTAGATAGGATGTAGTCAATTTCGCTGGTTGATCCGGAGGGACTCTTCCATGTCCACTTTCTGGAGGTATTTTTTTGGAAGAATGAGTTCATGATGAAAAGATTATTTCTTTCGGCGAATTCCACCAATCGGTTGCCTCTTTCATCTCGTGTCCCAAATCCGAATTTTCCTACTGTAACATCATCTTGTGCTTGGCTTCCAATTCTAGCGTTAAAGTCTCCCATTACGATTTGGAAGTGAGATCCACTAGCTTCTTGAAGAGTTTGAATTTCTTCATAGAAATCTTCGACTTCCTCATCTGTGTAGCTCTGAGTAGGTGCGCAAACCTGAAGAATCTGCAGTTGATATCGCTTGTTCAGCCTCAAGGTGAGGAGGGCTGCTCGGTCAGATGAGCATTTACATTCGATTACTCTGTCTTTCCATTTTTGGTGTATGATAAAACCCACACCACTTGTCCTGCCAGTATCTGTACCTGAATAGTAAAGCATGTGTCCACCTTCAATTGTAATGTTACCTTCTCCTTTTCTGCGCACTTCGCTGAGACCGATAATGTCCCATCTGATGTTATCGAGTTCATGTTGCAATTCTGTTAAATGGGCTTCTTTGGACAGCGTTCTTGCATTGTATGTGGCAATGTTCATTGCACGGTAGCCTTGACAGTTCCTCCGTGTCCGAATCGCGGCCTTCCCTTGCTGGCCGCCACCTTGGCCAGTTTTGGTTTGGCCACCGGAGGGGGTTTGTTTTTTTGTTTTGGTCATCTTTCATGTTGGAGAGGGGTAGGCAAGCTACTGCGTTGTAGCCTTTCATATCACGCTGCCCAAGCGGGTTGATATGAGGTTTTTAAGTCAATGTTTCGAGTTTTCCTTCTCTTGTTGGGGTTTTCTGTTGGGGTTTTCCTTCCCTTAGCTGGTGTGGTTTGGTTTTTAGGCGCCAGAAACTCGCCTTTCATCCTTCCGCTATCTGCTATGGTCCACATAGTGTGACCACATTGCCCAGGGTTCGCGACGGGGACGCTAACGAATCGGACTAGCCAGTAGTGTTTCTGATAGTATGCAACTAGGCGTTCCACAGCATTTTATAGACTTACACCTTCCAGCATAGTGTAAGTCACTGTGACCCTACTGACAATTCATATTATTGCGTTATAATTAGAGCATCTTTGATATAATAAGATTTTTACTCTCCGTTTATACTAGAATTGGAAAAATGTTATTAAAATAAGGTGTTTTATATTTTTCCAGTTGGCTGGTTCAAGAACTATGCATGTACAGTATTTAATCTAAAACATTCTGTACCAGGGTTTAAAAACTGTTACTTTGTTATGTATATACATAACCCCCGATACCATTATACCACTAACTATTTGGCTGAAATCTACAATGAACATGTAAAGGTTGCCAAAGAGATCATACCAATTGTTAGGAGTCCATTTTACATTAAATAAAGATTTTCTCCTTGACCGTTCACTAATAGGAACTAAGTATCTCCATGGCAAAAGTTTTTTTATTATTATTAATTGTATTGATGCGTTATTTAATGAATAGATAATGAAAATGAAAAATATATCTACATTATTTATAGTTAAGGCATTAACATTGTGGAGGTTTAAAGATATTGTAATTTGTTTTTATCAAACACTGTTTATTCCACTTTTGTAACGGTATAATCCTACCGGTTTCAAGGCTTTCACCTCATCATCAGGGGAGCACAAACAAGACTTGTTTGTGCTCCCCTAATGATGAGGTGAAAGCCTTGAAACCGGTAGGGTTAAACCGTTTCATAAAGTTTTGCAGTGAATTTTATAAACAATATAAAAACATTACAACACAAGGAAGTTCAACAACTTTTCCAACAAATATTTGGTTTTCAATTTTTAAAAGAGTTCGAATTAAAATAAAGTATTGTTTAATAAAGAAGTTATTGAAAATCAAGGTTTAATTTTGAAAATTTGGCAACCAAAATTATTAGTACAGAGAAAAAGAAACATGAAAAGATTGTTCACTTGGGTAAAAAAACAACATATTTCTCAAGTATAACAAGGTTATTTAAATACAAATGGGTACGTGTGATGTCTAAATAACCCGACATCTCGGTGATTTTTGTCGTGTTTATGAGAGCTTGCCATCATATGGCGTCGGCATGAAGTACCATATAACATATATGTACCCTTAAGGACATATACGACGCAGGATAATAGAACACGCAGGTAACCAATTTATATTACGGTACAGAAATATGAAGAACCCGCCTTTTCTTATTTGAGGAAACCATTGGGCGGATATTATGTTTCTTTTCATTAAACGGGCGTTTGGGACCTCGCTTAGCAGTGTAGAGAATAAGAAACTCCCATATCCGAGAAATGTAAATATTACATTCTGTTGTCAGGCGGGGAGGACAACAAAGAAAATAATTTGATTCACTTGTGGAAAATAGCGAATACCAGAACACCACACATGAGAATGAACGTTAAATCTTTCAACAAGTCTCTCTCAAAAACATGGGAAGGCAGTTTAGGAGAGAAAACAGCCTAAGTTTCAGGATAGAAGGGAGATCAATGCGGAAACAGTTCTTCATCATGTTAACATATGTAGCTCATTACTCCCATGAAAGCCTCTGATGACCCCTCTCCATCAATCTCTGCACTCCGCGGTTCTAAGGGTAGTTGTTAAAGGTAGTCCAGTTGCGTCTTTCACTTGGTCAGTTCAACGTATTGGAAATCTTCCTCTTATGCATCGTTTTTCCACGCTTCTAATAACCACAAGCCTCTCCTCTTATGCGTCGTTTTTCTACGCTTCCAATAACCACCACTGTCTCTTTGGCCACAAGCAATGTGCACAAAGAATCGGAGGACTTGTCGAAGACATATTGTCATCTGTCGGTGATTCTGAGTTATTCGAGAGTGGAAGCGTTAGTTCGCCTTGCTGTCCATGGAATTTGTAACGTCCTTCTCCGGCACCACATTTCAAATGCATATAACATATGTATGTGTATTCTTCGTCTCCCGCTTGTTCTTCGAGTCCAAGTTTCCGCGTTATACACGTACATAAATATTTCGAAGACGAGAGTCCAGACTCTCCTCAAGGGCGCTTTTGGTCGGGATTTGAAATTACTTTTATCAAAAAATTAAAAATATTAAAAAAAACAGTTAAGTGTAAAGAAAGGACGCTAGTGGCTGCAGCTATAAGATTGGAAACTTCCTTGTATCTACGAGTACATATGTTTAGAAAAACATATCTGGTAAGAAAACCACAGAACTTACTAAAGGAAGACGAACAACAAAGATATCTTTGCAGATCATCCAATATGTGGGGTGCAATACATTCGACTTATAGTATATCTATGTATGTGGTGTGACTAATAAATAATATTAACAAATATATTAATGAGACGAGAAAAACGACGTGTTCAAACTTATAGTGCTCATTTGAATTAAAGGGAAATTTATGGAGAACACCAAGGAGAAGAAAATCTACATTTACAAAAAATGCATTCCTCGCAATGCTCTCATTTCTACCGCTTTAACATAACTTTGGTATCTTGGATTTGGATCCAGTAAAACTATTAACATATATTTGTGGCTAATAATAATTTTCTATAAATTTGAAGTGAATATGAAAATAAGCGCTCCACAAAATCAAAAGTAACTTTCCTGCTAAGATTTAGCCACTGGATCATGTGCCCCCTGTTAACAAAGAGAAGCCTGATTTTGAATGTTGATTGATTTAAGCCAACTTGCAAAGCGAAGAGATCCACCTCTCCTTGAGGTCGTTAAAATTAATAATGTATGGTAATATCTGAGAACGTAGAGCACTCTCTCGCGTCCCGCGCGCTAAAATAGCAGAGCCAAAGAGAAACTTGGGCAAGTTTTAAAGATAAATTCACTTCTGTGAGCAAGTCTAATTAACGAAATTTAAAGTTTTACACAGAGTTGTATCTAGATAGATTTTATATTGTTTTAACTTAATTTACTTGTATTTCAGTGAGTTGTCGATTGTAGTAGGAATACCGCTCATTACAAAACACCTTATTTCAAATGGTTTATTTTTAGTCAAAATAGTTATAATATGGCTAACATAAATTAGTTACCTTATTTTAAAAAAAGCTTTCAAATACATATAGAATATAAAACGATTTATTAAAAAAAATGTTTTGTCTAAATACATAGCTTCCAGTCCGATTTTGGACTATGCGGACGTCTGTTATTTGGATATTATGGAGGAACAGCTAGACAAATTACAGCGTCTTCAAAATGTTTATCTAAGATTTATTTTAAACCTGAGAAAGTACGATCATATATGTATACCTAAGAAAGTACGACTTACTTTACTTTAAAATTACTCGTAATGAATTTAAAGAAGTTTTTTTTTGGTTAATAAGTAATTCTTTCATTTTTGTTTTGGATATGTTATATTATATTTGTGGAATAATATTTTTATTTGCTTTTTATTACATTTTCTGTTCTGGGCCATGTTAAAGAGGATTATATTAACTCCTTTATTTAATTCGTCCATATCATAGAACACGTTTCTCTCGCTCGCCTTCTCTTAACCATCCCCGTTATCACCAGCTTCTCTAAATTTTCATAATTATTTCTAACAACATGCTCAAAGTACGTTAGGATTATTTTTCTGTATGCTGTCGAAAGTCCATCGTTAATCTCTAATTTTTTAATGATATATATGTTGACGCGCCTTGCAGTCCACGGGATTGCAGCATCCATCTCTTATAACACACCTCGAAAGAATTTATCATGTTTCTTTCCTTCCTTCTTTTCGTTTATGTTTCTACTCTATGCAGTGATATTGAGAATTCTAGAGACTAAGCTTAACGGATTTTGGTTTTTCTTTGTATAGACTGGTTAATTCATATCTCTGTTAGACTTGTCATAGCTGATATTGATATTTCAGGTATAATTATAATTATGTTTTTATCTAGCATCGTTTTCATATTCATCCCGTTAGTTTATAAAATTTTTGGAGTAGCATTATTGGAACAAGGACTAGCCACCTGACCCAGTCCTGTTATTACTCGGTCGATGTGTATAGACCTTGTTTACAAGTTCTATACACATCGACCGTTATCATCCCGCCGTATTTATTGTGGGGATGGAAAAAATAAAAGATCTCCAAGCATTTTTTCCTAAAACCACTTTCGCCTCATCCACCTTCATACAGCTCGTTTTGCGTTATTTACAATTATTCATACTTCTCACACTATCTTCTTTCGAAATCTGGTTCACTTTATCCAGTAACATTTTCTTCAACCTATCTCTTTTAGCATACCTTGTACTTCGAACTTGTACACTTAAGTCAGTTTTATCATCATCTATTTTATGTTTTTTTTTATAAAATGCTTTATATTTAAAAAAAATAAACAACTTTAATTTATTTGATTATGTATAAAACATACGTGCAGATATACTCTAATGTTTGTGAAGTTTGTAAATTTGAACAAGGTTAGTTTGAATCTATTCTTAGACTACTCGACCTTTAGTTCTTTGGTATTTCATTGCACAAAAGAACAACTGGCGGATATATTGCCCTTGACCATCTCTTCCAATCAACGAGATGTGAATAACATATGTTGTGACAATTACTGGTTGAGAAATTATAGTATTTTCACAAATGTTCAAGATAAAACACAAAATAAAAAAAAACATTTAAAAAAGTAAGTAAAATATTAAAAATCAAAAAGAATGAAAACTTAAAAGAAAATATACACAATATTATTTTTAAATATCTCCAGTGACTTGGAGATGGGTTGGGAAATACAAATAGGGAAATATACGCTATGTCATTGAAGAGAGATCTAATAATGTTTAAGTCACTTTGTGAAGGAAGTCAGTGAGGATGCAAGTCTTTGAATAGCTGGTAGCTAGTTCCAGAGTATATGACGACGTAAAGAAGGAAGAGCGATGAACTGGAAAAGAGACAATATCCATTTCAAAGAAGTGCAAGTCCATGATAAGATAGACGTTGAACACATTCATCGAGAGATAAAAGGGTCAGCGGGATGGTAAAGTATGTTATATTATAGCGATCATTAATGTTTATCATATATCGACAGTATCTTATTCAACCAATTGAGTTTTTTTTTACGATAAAATGTGACATGATCGTACTGTATTTTTTAGACTGAATATGTACACGCATTGCCAACAAATATTTTGCAGTAATTGAATTTTATCAAGTTGCTCTTGAATGATGTATTCATGTTTTCAAATTTTTTTCTTTTTTGAAAAGCCATTGGCAGTATTTAATTACAAATAATATCTCAAATAAATTTGGAACTTTCTTCAGTACGGTCCTGCTATTTTAAAAGCGATAAAATTTAACACTAAGAAAACAAGTATCTGAAAGTGCAAAGAATAATTATTGTGGTTTAATAGCATCCAAGACTTTTTATTTGATATCTTATTCAGGTGCAGATAAAGTTATGAGATAAAAGTTTTTTTATATGTTAAGTTATAACCTTTCAAAGGATAAATGTGAAAGATTCACGAGGTGAATAAACAAGACTGAAATAAACCAAGAATGGGCAGGAAAAACTATGAATAAAATAAGATCATTGGTTAAAAAAACATACAATTTCGAAGAAAAAATATATATTTTTTTATTTTAACACTTTTATGGTAAATTTTACATATTTCTAAATTTCAAGCATTTTTTTTATCAGCCAGTTTTTATTTTAGAACCATTATCGGTATCCATGGTCATCTTTAATTTGGTAAATGATAATAATATTTGAATAAAAAGTAACAAAAAATTGAATAAAAGATGAATATAAAGAAAGTAGGGATAAGGATGGGAAGTGTTCAGGAGTAAGAAACTAGGAATATTTAGAAATAAATAATGCATGAAAGTTTTTTTATTTAAATTGGTAAAGATGATTGCGCCAAGAAGTTCGAACGAAAGTCGAGCTGAGTGAACCGCAAAAGATGATGTGTAGGTGATGTGTGATGCGTTGAAACACGTGCGTAAAAGATGATGTGTGATGCGTTGAAACACAAAGGATCTTGCTGTCACCAGATTGGCGGGACAATCCATGCAAGGAAAAAAAATGTCAAGGAGATACTGAAGATGGCTTGATTCTTTCAACGCTGCAAATAAGATTTTTATTGGTCTAATTGACGACTACCTCTGTGACCTAGTTAGTAGCCTGTCACCCAATTCGAAGCTTGCAGCTTGAAATCCCGTTGGAACCTAGATTTTTTAAAAAAGGATTCCAGTCTGGTTTTCACTTTAGCCCACTTTAACATCTTTCTGGTTGGCTGGAAGAGATTGCAACGTGGCAATAAGCTTGCCACGTTATATTGTACATAACGAAAGTGAAATACAATACAATACTGACTATTCTAAATTATAATTATTCTAAATTATAATTATTCTAAATTATAATTATATTATACATCAAAAAATATATATAATTTAATATGTTGTTTATAGTTAAGGCATTAACGTTGTGGAGGTTTAAAGACATTGTAATTTATTTTTAACAAACACTGTTTATTCCACTTTTTTATGACGGTATAACCCTACCGGTTTCAAGGCTTTCACCTCATCTTCAGGGGATATAATTTAAGCTTATGCTTATTCAAAAAAATATTGAAAATAATATGACGAAATAGTAACAACGAGTAAGTTATATTCACAAATACTCAAGATCAAAATGACATATAGTATCTCGTAATGTGTCAACTTAAGGAAACCACTTAAATGTTTCAATGTCACCATCCCTACTACTCTATGGAGGAATCTATTCCATGTGATAGTGTCAGCCCTTCCATAAGACTAATCGAGGTATCCTGGTATTTTACCCGATCTTTTTTCGGCAAGACGGTCAACACTCTGAAGACCTTTGTCGAGCACGTCTTTCAGATAGCACACCACTACACGTTACTCTATCATGTAAAATGTGTTCTTTTCACTTACTTTGCTAATGTAAATTCGACACATCCAACTATGCCTTTATTCTTTTTAGGTGACCTCCATTGTCTTGTGGTTAAGTTGCCCATCTTCCAGCCTACAGGTTACATTGGCACCCGGTTTTTCATTGGCACCTGATATTTAAAAAAAAATCTGGTTTGGACTAACATCTCTTAAATATCTTTCTGGTTGGTTGGAAGAGTATGTCATATGACAACACACTCATTCTATTTTACTGCATATAACAAAAGACGACCTCCGTGGCCTGGTGGTAAGACACTTGTCTGCCGATCCGGAGGTTGCGGGTTCGATCCCCGCTGGAACCCAGATTTTTTTAAAATAGGATTTCAGTCTGGTTAACACTTAGGGCCTATAAAAACATCTTTGTGGTTGGTTGGAAGAGATTGCCACATGGCAATAAACTCGCCAGGTTAAAAAAAAAAAGTGTTATACAATGCAACACTTTACAAAAGCCTCTTTAAACTAGCGACAATGTGAATCCTAATTAAACAAAAGAGGAGAGGTGTCTTAAAATATAGAGAGAATGCGTGGCAACGTGCTTATACGAGTACGTGCTAGAAGCTAAATATTTATGTTTGAAAATAAATGGTGATCTGTCCTTATAACTAATTCCAACGTGGTCATAGTGCAGTGGAGATTACCATAAAAGCTGTTCATCCTACTTTATCTTTATTTTAATAATCATTAAAATATTCCGCCAATATTTCTGGTCAACTAGATATATTGATATTTTTTATAATAAATTTGAAGTTTTATTTATTTATCAGTCAACGGTAATGAGACCTTTGGCAAAAAAGTATTAAATGAGACAAAAATAAGTTGTCAAAAAAGTTGCATTGAATGAGAGAAAAGTAAGTTATAAATTGAACGTTTTGACTAATCAGTACGGTAATACTTGAGTCAAGCTAATTCGTCTTAAAAACCATTTTATACGGGCTTAAGAGAGTTTAAATGGGTTTACTTAGTATCCCAATGGATTCCCCAGTATGCGCACCTTGACAACTGACGGATTGTTTTAAATAAATTATGTTATAAATATTTTTTTGTATTAATAAGCCATGAATATTGATTTACCTGATAAATCTGTATCACTTTGATACTGTGGGATTGACATACTATATGTGAGAACTACAATGTATTATATATCATAAGATGACAAATGGTGTTGAGATATGACATGATGATGACGGAGACAATTGTTTGAGGGATGCAGCATGCTGGTAGACTAATTGATATCCGGGAATATGACGTGGAAGATAGGGTTCAAGGAAAAGCGATAGTATCAGTTTGTGGAATGAGAATAAAATGCAATAAATCACTAGGATAATGACATTTTTCTTTACAAAGAATGTTTATTTTAATACATTTTTTATTCGAAATCATATTTGATTAAATATTTTATTCTCATTTATTCGTTTGTAAAATTGAATCATATTAACACGATCGAGTTACTTTCCAATGTTAATAAATGTTGTTTTTAAGAATTTAATTCGTTTAAGCATAAGCGTTTTATATGTTTTCAGTAAATTTTAATTTATATTTTACTATCTTCGAAATTATACTATTATTTTAACATTTTGCGATACAAATTATACTTTCATCAATAATATTCTTTTATTTCGTACAACCTTCAAATTATCCAAATTTGTGATTCAGACATATCGAAGAGTGTGGCCTGAAGATTGAGCGACCGATATGGACGTAGAAGAGCATGGCTAATAAACAACAATGTTTTTTGCCCCATCAATCGAAACCTTGTTTGAAACCACTGAACTAGGTACGGAAATCGTTGTTCGTAATCGTACGTTTTAACGAAGTACCGTGCGTGAAGAGGTAATAATACTCATACACGTCTTGCGCTTGTATTGTTATGACAGACTTTTTAATCTGACTGATAACTTATTTAGAATTGATCCCGAAACCCCCAAGGTGAGCGTCTTCCAAAAATGTCACAGGTATGGGCTCCCCTGAAAATGAAAGCTTTGAAACCGGTAGGGTTATACTGTTATATAAAGTAGAATAAACAGTGTTTGACTTAACAAATTACAATGATTTAAACCTCCACAGTGTTTATGCCTTAACTATAAATAATACAGTAATAAACATTTAATTTTGAAAATACCTCCCGATAATGACCGTAAGAATCATGTAGATTTGTCTGGTAAAAAATAACTGTTCAATTCAGTTAAGTTCGATCCCACCACTACCCACACTGTTATGGGGGACAAAATAAGTCCCCATTTTGCGCGATCTACAATAGAAGTTTGAAATCTTTATTATTTTTATGAGCGCGACATCACGCAGTGACGAAAAAGGTACTGTCTAAAGGGACTCTTTCTTCGGCAGCGACACACCTGAGTGGGAAAAACATAGCTGTGACGACGGACTTAAAGTTCGACATCACGGGAGAAGGAAAGTGCATAAGCTTGGTTCTAATATGTGATCTAACAATGCACTTTTTAGTTACATTGTCACATGCTTAAGTTAAGATGAGTTTACCACATTGTATGTAGATATTCACCCCAGTTATCGCACATCAACATTTGCATTATAAGAGTTGTGCCGGTATGGAATTGCAATTTTACTGCAGTGGCGGAGAATATAAACTTATCAACACTTCCAACTAAATTTATACCTGCATACACTACACTACACTACATGAAAATTTTGTTGGAAACAAATAAAAATATTTACTTCACACGAATTTGACAATGTATGGTAATTAATCAATTTCAAAATTTTTTGCGTAAAAATGGATTAGTTTCAAATAATAGAATGTATTATTCTGGGGGCTTACGAGTAAGTCCGAAATACCTTTCCATTATAAGCATAGGCTTCCAAAGCATCATCTGTTATTCTACCTGACTAATCCACCTACAGTATTAGCAGGGAGCACCAAGGTCAGTGTGAATGTGATGAAATGCAAGTAGCTTGAACGAGTAGACATGTACGTGCTGAATAATTAGTTATAAGAAATGTTATCTAGTTATAAGTAGTATGTAAGTGTTAACTATTTCTAAGAAATGAAATATAAGGATAATTAAAAATAGAATGACTTGTCTACAATTAAAATAAAATTAGTTCATAGTTATCATATAATATGATATATAAATAAGATTATTCCTTAAGATATAAATTTATTAATATGTACAACCTTTGGCAAATATTCGTGTTATGAGTTACTTTATTAAATTTAAAAAAAAATGATGTATTAAATTATTCATAAAGACTTGAAATGAATATTAATAAACTATACTGTTAAAAATACACACACCTGTCATCATGGCACGTTCCTTTCGCGGGAGGACAACATTTATTTCTTATTCGATCAAATATTGTAATACCAGATATTCTACGCAATTCACGCATTTCTACCGTATTTATTTTGCACTTATCACTTCCTTTCAATGCCCAGGTTTTGCTTTCATACATAAGTCGGTACAAATTACAGCGTCTTCAAAATATTTGTCTTAGATTTATTTTATACCTTAGAAAGTACGATTATATCACTTCATACCTGAAGGAGCTGAACTGGTTGAACGTAAGAAATAGACGCAAAATTCATATAGTCTCCTTAATTGTCCCGCCACCCTCTCTTATCTCGCCGAAAATTTTCAACGTCTTTCCGATCATGTACACGCGCTTCGTTCAAACATTAATTTATTATAGGCTTTCCCAGTTCACCGCTCTACTTATATATGTCATGCTTTACTGTCCATGCAGTGAGACTCTGGAACTAGTTACAAGCCAATGTTAGACTTGCTCCATCTTTGGCGTGTTTTAAGAAGCGACTGAAAAAACTCTCAATTTGAAATCAATAATATAGTGTTTCAATCCTGATTTATTTCCTTTTCACCATCCCTTCCTTTCCCGTTGATTGATGATATCTCACTTTTACTTTTATTATGTACATCAATATATTTGTAAAGGTGAATAATTATTAGAACATTAGTGTGACCATGTAACATTCTTTATTTACTTTTGTTTGGTTGGTTGGAAGATATTGCCACCTGAAAATGAGCCTGCCGGATTCCTGTCCGGTTTTAATTTACGGACCCTTGAACATTTTCTGGTTGGTTGCAAACAAGGTTGGTGGTGCTGTATATAACGAAAGTGTAATACAATAATACAACACAGTACAATAACTCAAAGAAATTGTCTGAAAAATTATAGTGATATTATTTATAGTATTTCTAAATGTGAGTCATTTAATTAGAAATTTAAACTTTTTTTTTAGATGAATATTTTGAAATACTTCAGCATGAAATTGATGCCATTTTTTAAATACGAATTAAAATGCCAGGGTACTGTACACATATTTTCCATTCTAGGTCTTTAGGGGTATGAGTTAAGATGCATAATATTGCATGCATCACAACTCAGCGGAGCGTGCGGACGTGAAATTGTTCAACACAAAATGTTTTTGCATACGGCATTATTCCTCACGACCGTGCTCCCTGCACAGTACATCGCTGATTCAGCAGAAAGGTGTAAACTTAATTATTCACACTGGAATGAAAGGGAAAATAGATTACTAATTAAAACGGCTTGCCGGGCAATTATTCCCTTATATTTCTTTTTCCAGGTTCTCTTCGCTAAATGGGACATGCGTTTTATTACTCTTTGTTTTGTGAACGACAATGGAAAAGCAAAACAGTAAAAGTGATTTTATCAAAACCGTTTATAAACTGAAAGATAGCGTTTTTAATACGTGTGTTTGTATCTATACAAAGTATTTTTAGAACTACATAAATTTTATTAAAAAAAGAAAATAAAACGTTCTCTAGTTTTATACATATGAGTCCTATAATTAAATTTTAAATATTACACGAAATCTTTTAAGAATACATAATTCTAACAACATATATTTTGGTTTATATTTTGTGTACTAAATAATTCTGTATTCAGTTAACTCGAACTACTTTGAAATTCCTTGAAGACCTCCGTGTTTTAGTTGGTGTGACGCTTGACTTTAAATTTGAATATCTGGTTCGATTTCCGAAGGTATTGGAAGAAAATAATAAAAAGTTCCAGCCTAATAAATTCTGCAAGTGTTGTCCCTTACAAAACGGCAGTATTGCCAAAAACGCTTCAACTTTAGTGGTTCTTTTAATACATCTGTATTGCTAATCCGAATTTATTGTGAGGTACTATACGAATTAACAAAAAAAATCAGAAATAAATCAATAAGTACTTATATTTATCGTTCCGCCATTTCCTGATACCAAAAATTATCAATTTAGTGAAAGAATAATACAATAAAAAGTATTCAATGTGGAAGAAAATAAATAATCAACTCCAATTTAATCTTATTAAGAAGATTATATTTTTCTAAAAATATCGTAAGAGTGTTAAACAAGTATGAAAGGTTTTCCAAAACCCTGAAAGAAAACCTGAAATTCTAGAAATATTCGTGTATGGGTGAACAAGGATGTTTAATCCTTTTATGTGTAGAAATCCTCATCGAGAGGTCTGAGAAGCTAGTATTAAATTAAATTAAAACAATTGAAAATGTCTTTCAAAAAGCATACGTGGGCTTTAAAGCGTAGGTTTCAAAACATCTCAGAATATTCGAAGCTCGTGTGAATTAATACGAGTATGTTTCTACATCATGAAACAAATAATTTAATAATATTTTTTTAAGTGGGTATTACGTCTAGTATAGTAGGGTAACGTACTCGTATAATAACCAAATTTGATTTAAATTTACGCAGCCATATAAAAGAGATATACAAGGTGTTTGTGTAGACCATTATATTTTTTAAAGAAGTTTTTATTTAAAATATCTAAATTTTAATGTAACTTCACTGATGAGAAACGTGAAAGCTTTACTGAAATATTTTTTGTATTCAGGTATTTTTTTTTGAACTTGTCAAAGACTTGAGCAAAGCTTTCGTGCTTCTTTTGGTAGTTTACTTTTTTCCCTTTTGGTTCTCTTTCTCTGTTTAATTTTTCAGTTACCCTTTGAAATTTTGAATATTAAAATGTAAAGCATGACGAAAACACTTAACGGGTATCCTTTTTCAGATTTCCAAAAAGTTAAGTTAACACTTCATGCAGTGTTAAGTATCGTGGTAAAAGTAGGAGATTTAATCTTAAAAGTAACTGTAAAGTAGCATCATTGCTATGTTTTAATTAGAATACTTGAGTAACATGCTACTTAAGATTTAAAAGTATCTGTAAAAGTATTACGTTTTCAAAGTAGCTTTACTAATGCTGTATATTTAAGTAAAATGGTGTGTAAATTATAAAAATATTATTTTTTCACGGTGTCATTTACACGGTATCAAAGGTTTTAATATCCCTTTTATAATTAAAAAAATGTCTAAATTCTTTATCAATTTATTATCCACATATTCAAACATATAACATACACGATGACAACATTTGCAAACGTATAATATACATTATCTTTCCAATCGAAAGATGACTGTCGAGAAATGAAATACAAGACATTGTTTATTTTTAGTTTATATTACCTTTTATTCAAAATACATTCCTTGTGAGCCAATACAATACTGGAAGCAATTGTAAAATTTTCTGTAGCACTCCTGAAACTCATTCTTCGGAATTGCATCCAAAATAGCTGTCGAAGTCTTCTGGATGTATCAAATTGTGTCGAAACACTATCCTTTCATCGCTGTTTCGGGAATAGCTCCAAGGCCCCAAGTTTTTTGGCCAAGAAATTGCGTGCAATCTTGCTTTTTTGCTCCGGTGCATTTTCGTGTAGCACAATGCCACTTGTTCCCGGTATTCGGGTCGAACTCGAACTTGGTCCATAAATGATTCAAAACACCCAAGTATACATTGGCGTTCACCATTTGACCTACTGGTGTACATTCCATATGGATAATTCCTTTGGAATCAAAGACAACGGTGAGCAGAGTCTTGATTCGACTCTTCTGCATGCGCACTTTTTTCGGTTTCGGAGATTCTGGACCTTTCCATTCTGAGCTCTGGCGCTTTGTAAGTAGCTCATACTGAAAACACTATATTTCATCACCTGGTGCAATGTTTGACGCGAAGTTCTGGATCCATATCAGCCGTTCTTTTCATGTATCTGCAGTGCCCCGCTCTGCAAACTTTTTTGATCTTCAGTTTGCGCAAATTTTTCGTTAAAATGTCATGAACAGTGAATTTAGGAATTCTAGTGAGCTTCTCGAGGTATCTAGTAGATGCACAGTGATCATTTTGAAGAATTTCAGCCACTTTTTGAAAAAAAAAAACAATTCGAACTGTCAATGATGGTCCAGGCCGTTGATCATCTTAAATGCTCCCTCTACCATCACAAAATCATGCATACTACTTTAAAACGTTCTTATGGCTCATTGCTTCACTACCATAAACAGTTTGAATCATTTCAAAAGTTTTTGTGGCACGTTTACCCAATTTAAAACAAAATTTAATGTAGGCACGTTGCTTCATTATTCCTTTTCTGACCGAGATTCAGAATGTACTGTCAATTATTACGTCATTATGAATGAACCAGAGATACCAGCGCTTTGAAATTTTTACGGAAGATAGTCAAAAATGCGTCGCTAGTTAACTCATTTATTCATCCACAGACGACGCTGGTGGTTACACGAAAATAAAATCAGTTACCTTTCTCATAGGATAGATAGTGGACGTGATCGCATCTTATACACGATGATCTACATTTTCAAACGTATGGCATACGTGATCGTTTCTCAGCTACGATGATCCACATTTTCGAACGTATGGTATACGTGATCAAATCTCATACATGATGATCCACATGTTCAAACTTATGGAAAACACAATGATCCACATTTTCAACATGTGGTGACTTACATTCCGGGTTCGATTCCCGTTGGCACTCGGATATTTTAAAAAGAGTTATTTTTTCTCTTCCGGTTTGTAAAATATCTTTTTGGTTGATTTGAAGATGTTGCTAGATGATAATAAATTCGCCAGGCTACACTGTATAAAACAAAAGTATTTTACATTATACATACTAAACTGACAATCAAGAAATTTGTAGATGGGGAGCATTAAAATTTTTTGAGGAATTAATTAGATCTCATTCGTAATTATTTCCGTACAGATTTAATGTTTTCAATTAGTTCTTATTTACTCGTATATATTCCAAAATATTTCGTAAATTTAAACAGAAGACATTTGCTATAAAACAATCACTGTATGACGACAAAAATAGTTTCCAACTGGAAAACTTTATTTGTTATTTATGCGGAAAATCCTTTTAAGGGGTAGAAAGTTTCCTCGGAAAAAGGTTGTTTGTCTATTATTTTTGTTCCGAGAGTTTCTTTATTTATAGACTGTAATAGAAATATGAAGATTGTATAAAATCCAGGTTGAAAACTTTTTGAAATATTTATTTTTGAATTTCTTATGTTGAAAAAGAAAATTTGACTGAATTTGTTTTATTTTACATAAGTGAAAACTATTTTAACACTAGGAAGTAAAAGACAATGCGAGAAGCTTGTGATTTTTCCACATGACGATGAAAAGTACTTGATTATATGTATGGACATATTTTATGTTTATGGAACCATTAAAAATACTTTTTGCTTTTTAATTACATAGCTTTAAATTTCGGTTTATTATGTTTTTGCATAATTTCTATACGTAGGAACAAAAGTTTTATTAAAAATCCTACCTATGAGGGTAAATATAAAGCTTCAATTTCTCACATCATTTCTCACATTCTTCTGTTTTCTTCCTGAAACTACTTTGTAGTCAGTTTCGATGTCAATTAATCTGTTTTGCCACCCTGTAAACTTTGGTTAGTATTTTATATTTAACATTTATTAATATTTTGTTAATATTGCTTAACTTTTCTCTAGTTGGTAGAAAGAGATTGGCCTACGGCTATCAATTCCTCATTTGCATATTTAACCACCAAAAGTGTTTAAACCAGTGGTTCTTAACCGGTGCTCTGCGAAGATGTTACAAGTGCTCCGTCAAATATGAAACATTTGATCGAAGTTTGGCGAATTGCTGTTGGCAACGTAGCCGAGGCGCGGCGCAATCTCTTACGTTCCCATTTTCTTTGTATCTGTAATTTTTATTTATAAATGAAAGTAATGTTCGTGCATTTTTTATTGTTAGTTCTATGATCTTGAAATTTTGGTGCTCCACAATTTTTTCTAATAATCGAAAGTGCTCCATTACTTCGAAAAGGTTAAGAACCACTGGTCTAAACAAATAAATAAATTTTGTCCCGAGTTCCAGCTACATGTTCGATTAGTGTGTTTTCGCAAAACTCTAATTTTGTCCCCCTGGTTACCCCAAAACCACCACAAATAATTACGTAAGGCAGCATTGAATTATAATCTGATGAAAAAATAGCTCTAGTGTGAAATCATATCACTTGGGTGCTAAGCAAGCATGTCTTGATGTCTACTTAAAGGATGCATTATATCAGAATCGTCCCATAGATCGTCTCCCATGCCTTAAATTATTTAATAGCCACGTATATTTCGTGTTTCATTCTTAGTTTGGATCTCACCAATAACAATATATATTTGATTTTTGAAGAAAGAAAAATAATGTTGTGATTATGTGAACCCCTTCGTTGTTTTGTTTTAATTTTAATCTGTTGAAACTTTAATTTTTTTATATTAATTCGTGGTGCAAATCATCCTATAGTGTATGGATTGTTTATTAAAAAAATACAACCAGAATACATGTTCCATGAATTAAATTCTAATTTCGGAAGACTTCGATTGATTTTAATTACGTTACAGGATGACAGCCTGTATCGAATGACGGGACGTAGGGGTTTCGATTAAACCTCACACATCAAGTTGATGTTACAAAAAAGGACCTTCTAAGAGTAATTATCGATATTTAATTAGAGCTAAATTTCATATAAACGAACCGCTGACAATATTGGGGAATTTATGAGAAGGGAGTCTAATATTTTAGAGCTAGACTCCCTGCGTAGCTGTATTGGTGAAACGGGTTAGCAGGATTTTTATAACTGAACTACACAAGTTTTTTTCCCGTTAGAACTCAGTATGTTTTAAAAAGAGTTTCAATCTGGTTTTCACTCAATTAACATTTTTAGAATCCGTGTAAGTTAACTTAAAACATGAATCATATGAAGCAAGGTATCTATTTAACTAGGTAAATGCTTGTCCTAAGTCAGGTAAGTTTCATAAAATAAAACAAAAAAATAATGTAGGCAATACGCCTATTTAGCTCCCATGACATACTCGTACAATGGAGTGCCAAATTCAATAAACGTAAAGGGAGGAAAACCATTTAGATAGTCGATCGGAGCGTGGTTATTATTGCGTCAGGAGTTTGAGTACTGACTGAATGACGTGTGGAAAAGGTTTGTGTGGGCTCTTGAGAGTGGGGTTTTTTGTTATTTTATATTCGTATTTTTATATATTTTTGTTTTTATTTTTATGATTGTGTGCGGTATATTGTGGAATGAACGTTTTTGGTCTTTCTGGAGTGATGGTGTGTAAGGAGTTTGATTTCGGATGATGTTTCCAGTTGCAATTGAGTGTCACTGTTTGTCAGGTTGATGAGAATGTGCAACGGGGTTTTGTTTTTGTGTAATAAAAAATCGGAAAGAAGTATCGATTTATTTTTTTATGCTAAATATCCTCAGTGAGATACTAGGGTCACGACAAATGAAAGGCAACAAACCCAGATTCATTAAAATTGTATGTCCAAATTAAATTACCTGTTGTTTTTTCGCAAATTATGTGTATTTCTTGTCATGTGTAAATAAAATGAAATGTATACAGAACAGTTACAAGAATAAAATCCACACTTCAATAGAATACAAATTATATCCCTTCACAACGACACTTAAACATTCAATTTACAAAACATTGATCACTGAATTGTAGATACAAAAATCAAGGAAAAAGCTCATGAAATAATTCTCCATTTCATGATTTTGGTAAAATTTGAGTTTTCATCTAGTGCTTACTAAATCTGATCTGTTTTCTATTAGTCGTATTTTATATAAATGTTACGTAGGATATTGAATGTTTTATAGCGACAGCAAGTCAAATTAATGAACGGTTTTATAATGCCTAATTACTAAGACGCCTGTTTTATCAATTCACGTGTGCCGGGTTTGATTCCCGTTACAACCAGAAAGAGTTCAAGTCTGGTTTTCACTTAAGACTTTTTTAACATACTTTTAGTTGGCCGAAAAAGATTGTCATTTTACGATTCTTCCGCTAGGTTGTAATGTATGAAACGGAAATTTAATACAGTTATTTACGCTTCAAGGGAAATCATTCAGTGGGCAGCTGTTGACGATGTGACCCATAGTCTGGATTTCACCACGCTCACTGCTAGGCTCTACTTGTATACTCGTATATAATTTGCTATGCAGTCTCTCCTTGTCTGATCTTAATCATAGTCTGATCCTAATTAGAGTGTACCATTTCTTTCGATAAATATTAGAGATAAACCAGACAACTCCAGTGTCGGGTAGATTACAAGATACCTGTTTTTATGTAATTTTATTGAATAGATAAAATAGGAAAACTGGTAAAATTTTTGTCATTTAGGAGATTTTTCGGTCAACAAGAAACACAGTATTGGCTGTATGTGAAAATAAGACAACGCTATTACTTTTGGGTAACTTTGGAAATCGAATTTAAATACCCTCCTCCCCCTCCCCCTCCCCCTCCCCGGTGAACGGAAGCAACCTATCAACCAGACGTTATTTGTAAGGTGACTGAAGTACAAATCAAAAGGTGAACTCGCAAAATTCAATACAATTTTGAACACACAAGGTAAACAATTTTCATAAAATAATTATCATTACCATCACGCCATGTTCCTATTGGATTAGGCAGAGATAACAGACCTTTACTTCATTCTATCTTGACACACGTCTTGCACTTCTGCCACGCTCATACACATCATGTAAACTCTCATATTTTGAATACTTTTCACTCCAACCTCTTTTTCCAGAATTTGATTTCTTTTGGTTAAGCTATATTTTCTTTCTAAGTCTTCTCCAATTTCTTTACATTTTTTTATTACTTCTTTCTAAATATTTCATTATTTATTCATCCTACTTGGCCGAATCATCTCAATACTTATTTCTTATCTTCTTTCAATTCACATTACTCATTCATTGCTTTCATTTCAAACGTTTATCACTATTTTGTTACATCCAAATTTTGCTTGCATATCCTTATTTTGATACCAATTTTCCAATATAAGGTTTGTTTCTTTTGAAAATCTTCAGTCGGTAAACACACTATACTCGTATAACCCACCATTCGATATTATTGCTTGTTGCTAAAATTCATTCAGTTTGACACTTCACACGGCTATCCGATGTGAACATGCTTTCAAGATACAAAATTTCCTCGATTTGTTGTATCATTTTGTTTTTCACTTTTATTTCACAAATACTCTAAGTTTCTCTCTCAATGACTATATTTTTTGACATTCCTACCATATATTCATACACGGGGCATTTGATTCACACTTTTCATATACTTTTCTTACAAAAGTTTTTCTAGCAATTTGCTAAGACTTACCATACCGACTGCATGCAGCATTCAACAAACAAATTATCTGACATTCTTAGTCCACAATTAGTATTTTTAATACATTATTTATATTTACTTATTTAACAATTTATTGTAAAACAATCTAGCGCATTCTCCTTAGTTTTTTTAAGGCTGGCCCACCTTAACTATTTGGATATTGTTAAATTCGTAGTTTTGTTTATTGAGACACTCGTATTATACTTCTTAGTTGTCTAGTGGAACTTGTACAATAAACGTTCTATGTCATCTTCTGATTCTGCTACTTTGGCATTCGAACTTTATTTAAAAAGACACTAAATAAACGTTTGAATAAAATATTTTCTTTGATAATTATTAATTGATCTGATTTTTAGTTGACATGAAGACATTTTTACATAAAAAATCAGCTTTTCAGTGTGTAGTGTATTCAATAATAGTGTATTATTATAGTGTGATGATTTTGATAATTAACTCTTATTTATTGATTGAAGTACAATATTTTATACACATTTTAGTTTATTTATTTAACATTTTATTGTAAAACAACCTGGATGGGCTAATTGTCAGGTGGCAATCTCTTCTAATCCACCAGATAAATATAAATAACAGAAGTTACATGGCGGAAAAAAAAATCAATTGATTATTAACCTTTGCAAAATTTATGAACGATATACATTTTAAAAGTAAACATGAGATATCAATCAAAGCATAAGGAGAGGATACTGGAGAGGAAAGAAAAATCAGGAATGAAACACGTTATTGAAAATAAGAGTTTTTTCAGTCTTAAAGCATGCCAAAGACGGGGTGAGTGGATTTGTAACTGGTGTCATAGTCTCACTGCATGGTCAATAAAGACGACGTAAAAAAAGATGAGCGATGAACTGATTAATCCAATAAACGTATCTCTGTTACATTATTATAACAACCTGATAAAACGAAGAGAATGGCACTAACTATTTTGTCTTTTTATGTAATTTAATAATTTAAATGTAGTTGTGCTAATAAAATTCCTATAAAATAAATTTAATCACAGTTTTGCTACTAAAACTCTTCCAAAAAGTTCACTCAAGCAAATATCGTATCGTTTTAACTCCCAGATTTTGTCCCGTCTGTTTCTCGGCCACAATCTCCGGGCACAGGATAATGGAGTCTCGGCCACAATCTCCGGGCACAGGATAATGGAGTCTTTATTGGTTGAAGCAAAGCTGGCATCTTTTAATTACCCACCATCTTTTGGAAGCTGACAGCTCCATTTCATATTCCGTGACCAACTCAGCATCCAGGGGGTCGGTTGCAAAGTCGAGGGTGGTTTCTGACGTTGAGGGTGGAAATAGCATTCTGAAACGTGGTTTATGATGGCAACGTAGGGAGAAAAATGAAGTTGAAAAGGGAGTAAGGGGATAAAACCTCCAGGTTGAGTTTAGAGAATGATTAATCTTTTTGTAGCACAGGTGTATTGTTTATTTGACAGAGATATCTAATATTATTCAATAAACTCATTGTCTATTTTGTGAGAATTTTTTTTAGACTTTGTTTATTTTGTAAGGGAAAATGTTATAGATACGAAATACATCTCGATTGCTTATATAAATGAACTTATAATCAATAAATAAAGATGATTTTTGAATGTTTAATTAGTCCATTAATTAATTGATCTTCATTCCCTTTATCCTTGACGGGTAAGGGCTTTACAGCGGAGGTGACTCACATCCATTGGCTTTTATTCTCCGCCATCATCTACTACCTACGTGCCCTAGTTAGTAAGATGTATGTCTCTTAAGCCAGGGGGTCACGTATTCAATATTCGTTGGTACCCAGACATTATTTTAAAATAAATGGCAGTCTGGTTTTCACTTAAGGCCTCTTTAAAATATTTTTGGTTGGTTGGAAGATATTGTTACATGTCAAAAAACCCACCAGGTTATACTGTGTAAACCAAATGTTTAATACTAGGCAATCATAGATATTTCTTGAATATTCGAAAAGACTTTAGTTTCCCTTTGTGGTGTCATGTTTCATGTAAAAAGAAATAAAATAAATAAATAAAACACTTATTTTATATTTTTGTGTTCACCACTGGTTTATTTTGAGTTTACTGCCAGTTTTGAAGAGCTCCGTCTTCATCGTCAGGTGAAGATAAACTAAATTGCTTACAATATACAATATTTCTTCTGCAAGTGTAAATAGTATAAGAAGAATGATATAGGTGGAGAGAAATGGGGAGAATTGTGTTTCAATGGTAAATGGGGCGGGGAAAAAAATATTAAAATGAATCTTACGGGCAGACCAGGGTCTGGATATCCAAGGGGGTGGATTTTTTATGGGAAACATATTTAGCAGAGGGATATTAAAATTGGGTTGATTATTTATAATACTTAGACTTAATTTTATACATTTTCTAATCTCGAGAATTTCCAAATTGTTAAGCTGCAATCCCCTTCGGCTTATGTGTAGAATCCGCAAACCACGATTGATATCAAAAGAATGGTTATTTTCAATTAGGTGGTTAGCGAATTCTGAAAAATTATTAATATTTGTATTATTATTTGACTGATCTGGATGAAAGTATCATGTATACTTTCCTCCATCAGTCCTAGTTACTCACCAGTTTTTTTCTTCTCAGGTGTGTTTTGGTCGACCAAACGGTCTGCTTGAAGGAGCTGTGTTAAGAAAACGTTAATTTGTAGACGATTTGGAGCTCAATAAGTGCCCCGGTAATCTCATCTGAAATTCTCGATATAATGACTGAAAAATTATATTTCAAGGATATTAATAAAAATAAGTCTGTGGTTTATTTTTTTTCCAATTTAATATTCAATTTTTACTTTTAAATATGCGACACACTCTCTTGCCTAACTAGGCGTACGCCCGTCTAAATTATGACAATCTTTTTATTTCACCAATTTTTAATCGACCATGGAAACTTATTTAAAGATATTCTTATTTTTTAACATTCACAATATTAAAAAATATCAATTACTTTTCCATTTAAATGGCAAGGGTATAGAGTACAATATTAAATGTATAATACAAACCTATGATTTTGCAGAAAGAGATAACCTTTTCTCTATGAAATACATTGTGGTTTCAGATAATTCAATTTCAGAAGACTAAGGATCTTCAAGAGATCATTGAAATATTTATTTATTTGTTATTGATAAAGTTATAAATAAGGGTGAAAGAAAAAGTAAACACGATATTTGGATAAACAATGAAAGATAAGAACTAGTCAAAGGATTCTGCTCTTTGGGAAGATGTTCTCAGATGACAGAAATGTGGAGCGAGATATTGAACGGTGAGTTGCAATAGAAAACAAATTCAATGGGACACTAAAAGTCATAAATTTAAACAAAAAAAAAATATTAGCGCTGAAATTGATGTATGGGAGTGAACGTGGGAAATAAATTAAAGAAGTCTTGAAAATGTTTTGAAAATACGTGCACTGAGAAGAATATGTGGAGTGTCGCTGTATGACAAAATAAGAAATATAATTTTTAAGGATAAATGTAAGCTAATTATGTGTTAACAGGGGTAAAAAAGGGGCGCTGAAACGATGGGTGACGAAATACTAATCAAACAAATTAATATGTCAAACAAAATTGGGAGTCGTGGAAGAGAATGACTAAGAATAATATGGTTGGATCTAGTAAAAGATTTGTAAGATCGAAAGGTGAGGTGTAAGATAAACAGTCGTACCCGTATGAGAATATATGGTGAGGCAAAAGAGCTATGTCATATTAGAACAATTTGGCACTCTGTCCTCTCTGCCTAGCTCTGCAGTGAATTGACGAGATAGTATGAATGAAGGTATGTTTTAATAAAAGCAACATTTTAGATACGGACAAACAATAATATATTTGATAAATTATGTGGGTCTGGGTAAGTTACGCGTCATACGTATTGGCCCTTATAAATTAGGCTTTTTTTCTGTAACATACTTGAGAAACACCGTTGATTTTTTTTAGTTAAAATAGACTTGAAAAAACACCAAAGACTAGAAACGATGGAAGGAAGAATAAGGGATAGGAAAAACATTTTTCGTCATTGGTGTTATTTATCATTAGTAAAATTTTTGTGCATAGGCCAAAAAGCAAAATTTATCACACTGAATATATTATATTTAAAAACACATCATTTTAAATATTCACCAGAAAATGAAGGCTCTCAAACAAAATCCCTGCAAGCGGCATTTTAAGAGCTAAAATCCTGTTTACACATTTATTATCAGATGGGATCGTGCAAATGGGGTCCATCCAGCCCAACAAAGTTTCCTTTCCGATAAATATAAGCTTACCTGTGGAACTTTTAAACTCTCATTAAAGGTTTAGACACGGACTATTTAAAGGTATTTGGCTTATAAAATATAATTTCGAAATGCGAGCGGAATATTGAGTTTGTCCTTTTGTCCTGGCGATCGGTGACGTGATCTGGAATACATTCAAGTATTATACGTACTGGATTTTAAGTATTTTGTTTCAGAGTTTAGTTTTTAATAATTAAACTGGTGAAAAATGCAGAGTTTTATTTTGCGAACAACTGCTGTCTTATATCTATTTAGGGACACCAGTAAATTGTTGAAGGGTTGTTAGGTGTTTTTTTTTTAATATTTTAGGAAGACTTTGTTTTGGTCCACTTTAAATTTGTTTCAAATGTTAATTAAGACCATTTTGTTAGTTCCCACCATTCATCTACACTGACATTTGCAACAAATCAGGTGCAATCCAGTTTAATATTCCCGAATATTCATCTACACTGACATTTGCAACAAATCAGGTGCAATCCATTATAATATTTCCGAAGATTCATCTACATTGACATTTGCAACAAATCAGATGCAATTCAGTGTAATCTTCTCGAACATTCATCTACACTGACATTTGCAACAAATCAGAGGCAATCCAGTGTAATTTTTCCGAACATTTTTTTAAAACATATTATTAAATGGAAGAAGTTACCTCCTTCCCTGCTCACACCATACTGACATGGGAATAAACGCCAACGCAAGCAGAAGAGCTTGTGTCTGGAGGCGGAGAACTGAACGAGAATTGGTTTTATTGGTGGCATTTTAAACATAAACCGCCATAGCAATATACAATATTATATTAATATTAAATATTAAAAAAACCCACTGATATTAGATACGAGTATATTATTCACTTCAAGCCAACTGTTCACTTCAAGTCAACGTCACCTATATTTTTCACTTCAAGTCAGCTGCTCCGGTGTTTTAGAAAATTGTTCAGAATCTTTGATATACTCGTACCTTTAGAGATCGTTTCACTCGAATTCTTGTATTATATGTTGCCTTTTTTATTTATTTTTTCATTTTAAATTTAATAAACGAGTAGGTTTGACCCAATTCTATGAAATTACAAGTAAAAAAATATATGATCGAAAGTTTAAATAAAACATACGTGTATGACAAATGAAACAATGTTACTCACGCTTCCGTGTAAAGTGACCCTCTTATGCCTAAAAAGCTTATTAAAAAAATCAATCTTCAATGTATTTACCTAGACATGGAATATTCGTATAAATTTAGAAAAAACTAGCAAGTTTCTACTATTTTACGAAACGGCACTTTAAAATAAATCTATTTACTCGTATAATTTTTTATTATTCTTTTGATTTGTATACCAAATGATCAATTATCCAGATAACATTTCGAAACAAGGAGAATATAGTGAATAGTTCAGAAGGTTTGGAAAGCTGACGAACTTGAGCGACAAAAAATAAATCAAAACATTCAAAATAGTTTGAACATGTTTTCCAGTTCATGAACAGGAATGTGTATTTACATGTGCGGAAATTGAGAGATTACATTTTTTTTAGATCCTCGATCTCTCGAATTTTGCACATGTATTCCAATATATATATATTCTCAGTGAGAAACGCAAGACGACTGTCTTGTATATCTGAAAAATCCAGGACATCTAGATTAACGATCTTCGAGGGAATTTCAGCGAAAATAACTTAAAATGGTCCAAAATATAGATAAGAGGATGAGAAAAATTACGAACTGAAGAAATATCGTAAAATTAAATGAGCAACAGTATTTGGACTGGAAGTATAGATTAAAAAAAAGCTGCGGTTGGGCACCCATTTGTTGCAGTGACCAGGAGAAATCAAAACAAAGTTCGTGTTAAAAAACACTTCAAAAACGTTTCTCACAGACACACCTGCTACAAAACATCCCTACACTCACGATAAGGATAGGGATGTTCTGTAGCACTGCAGGAGGTAGAAAGAGTCAGAAAAAGTAATATTGTACATTAAAAATACAGCACATCACTCATTTCATGCCCTTTTTCTCATAAAGAGACACTCTTCCAATAAAATTGCTGTTTTGTTACTTTTTAACAAAAGCTGTTTGTGAATGGTATCAAAAACGCGGATAATATTCAAAAATACATCATCAAATTTTAATTTAATTAAAATACGATCCTCTAACGGATTGATTAATGAGAAATAGAATTTATAAAAGAAAAAATGATTTGCAGTTTGAGGGTGACAGCTTAAATCCAAATCGTTAATCATTTGGGTCTCATGTAGGCATGGTTCTCAAACTTAGAGGTGCGGTTTAACAGGGGGTGTTAAACTTTCACGAATCTCATTTTGCCATTTAAATTTCTTGTACAGGTTACTCCTAAGTACACAGTGCATGCGGGAGAAATGGTGGGAAATGTGTCTACAAAGTGAGTTTGAAAGAATGGAAGATAGTGAGGAACTTCCGCTTTGTGTACGGGTGAAGAGATCTTTTGTGAAACCAATATATTTGATAAGAAAGTTTAAAAGTATGGTTGTAATGTTTTGAGATATACTCAATGAAATTTATTTAATAGGTTCATATGACTTTTTCAACGAAATTTGATCTTTATTAATAAAAACTCGATTATTATCAGTGAAATTTGTTATTTTTCAATGAAACTTTATCTATCATTGAAATTTGATCTTTATCAATGACATTTGATCTTTATTATTTTTACTATGAAATAAAAAAATTTAAATTGGTCATTTAATTTTAATGTCTGCATTATTTGCGTCATCTTGTGTCATTAGATAATTTTCATGGGATATAATCAACTTATTAATATGCATATTTAGTCATTGATCCGTTAAATTCTGAAAGTCTTGAAAATAACTTTTCGTTAACGCTAAAATAACGCATCGATTTTTGTAAAATTGGGCAAATACTTATTCTCAATAGATTGAAGACTTTTTGTTCATAGGATTAAACTGCAACTTTGCCGCGCTTTCGACCCAGATGATGGTGATCGCCGTGACCATCAACCATTCCTCTGTTTGTTTTTTGAAGGGTCTTTTGACAGTAACATTGTTTTGTTTTCTCCTGGTCGCGGCAACAAATGGTCGTCGACCTCTGTTCTTTCTACTATTATACTTCCAGTCAAAATAATGTTGCTCATGTGACCTTAAGATATTTCTTCAACACAGCGCGAAGAGTTGAATTTCAATTCCAAGCTCTTCACTAAGCAATCGATTGGTTCTTCAGGTTATCCATGGGATATGAAAGAGCCGCCTTCCAAAACATATCTCAAATGCATACATTTCTATATATCACGGGATTCGAATGTCCATGAGATCTTAATCTAAGGAAAAATTGTGAAAACAAAAGTTTTAACCAGTCTTCGATTGTAGTGTTTTTTTTTGGCTATTTTAAATGCAATGCGGTTTGTTATCCACAAACTCAAGCCATGAGGAAAAAAATATTTAAATATCCATGTTTTATGCACAGCAGCTCTCATTTACAGGTATTATGTGCAACGATTTTTTTTAATTAAGGATAAATAATATTACAAGCTCATGAATAAAATAACACATACAAAGCCTCACGCCGTTTCCCTGCTGGAGTAGACTGAGTAGATAGAGCGCCAGACTTTCCTATCTCTACACACATATTTGACCTTTTCCACATTCATACACTTTCTCATACAGCTCCTACAATTTATATTACATTTACTTTTTTCAAATTCACTTTATCAATCTAAACTTTCCTTGGTCTTCCTCTGCCGTACCTTTCACTCACATTTGGTCTGAATATTTGTTTTAATAGTTTTTCTTGATTTATTCTCTCTACATGTCTAAACTGTCTCAGAGTTATTTTCGTCTAACTCAACACATCACATAATGCAGTATAATTATTTTGTTGGTCTTTCTTCATATATTTGTTTCACGTTCTGAAAAATCTCAGTGTTCTTTTTCATCTTACTCAACACTCCTTTAAATTTGCATTCATCCTTAATCACTTCATTCCGTATTGTCACCCCATGTATTCTACAGCATTTATTCGACTCCTTTCAGTATTTTCCACATTCACGTTTTCTTCCTTCACATCAAAGTTGGTATTAAAATACTGTTGTTGACTATCATCTTAACAAGTCTTGATACTCTCCGACTTGGTATTAAAATGATGTTGTTGACTATCATCTTAACAGGTCTGGATACTCTCCGATTTGGTATTAAAATAATGTTGTTGACTATCATCTTAACAGGTCTGGATACTCTCCGATTTGTTGTTAAAATACTGTTGTTGACTATCATCTCAACAGATCTGGATACTCTCCGATTTGAGTAAAAAAGAAATATAATTATGACAAACACAATATTGTTTATATATTTTTCGCAAAAATAAGTTATTTCTAATTTCGAAATCAGGGCTCACTCGATAACATATACGATCCGCAAATATTTTTTTTATGAAAAGCTCAAACTGTGATGCCTTATTTAAGCGAATCTGATTATTTGTCTATACTGAAAAAAACTGACAATGTAGTTTTACGCATATACGATTTTTTAAATTATCGATGAAAAACGCTCTCAATTACCGAAAGTTAAAAATATTACAGTTGGGGTCAGTTAAATACAATGTTCAAGTCATTTTAACAGAGGTATTCTTGTTTGCTCTTTAGGTTAAGATACGTGCAATTGATAAAGTGAAATCATTAATCAATATTTGGGAGAGTAAGATGATGAGGGTGTTTAATTGAAAAATCTTTATTTCCACTCTACCTTGTGATCAAAAACAACCCTTAGAAAAATATATTCTTACTTTCCTTAACGCAGTTTAAAAAGAATTAAAAATTCGTTTACTTAAAGTAACTTTTTTTAAATCACAACATTTTAATAACTTAGATTGAGAATCCCAATTTTCCATTAAAGGGCTCAGGGACTGTCAAAATAAGGCTTGATCAAAGACATCACCTTGATGGGCGCTTCTGGATTCAGGAACCATTCCTTGACAACAGACATTTATGAACATCAAGATATATTACTCGTTTTTATCATTTCAGGGAGCCCAACTTCGCTTGTATTTATTCACACATAACTCCATTATTAAAAAATGAAGATCTTTTTTAGAAAAAATGATAAATATCTGCGTCGGAGATTGCTGACGTCTTAATATTTTTATTTTTATAATGAAAAAAAAAAGGATTAAATAAGCAAAATAGCTCTTTTGGACCTACAAAAAAAACTTTTTTAAATTTTATTATTCAAATATTATTTGGCTTTGTAGGCAATTTGAAAATCAACAGTTCAATAAGTTATTGATGCCCTCCGTTGGATAATTAGTAAGACCATTGACCGATTGGGATCGATTGTCGATGGAAAATAATTTTAATAATAATAAAAAGACAATTTATGTTATACCATTGAGATTCGAACCCACTTTTATTGTGAAATAAAAAAAATACCAAATTAAGTTGAGTGTAAGGATTGGAAGATGGAAGCTGCGGTCATTCGATTAGGAACTTTCCTGGGTCTGTATATGCTTAGAAAAACATATTTGGTTATAAAACCACAGACAACATAGAAAGGGAACACGAACTATAAAGATATCTTTGTAGATCTTTCCAAATGCGATAGTTACACATTCAGCTTTAGGTGCAGTGTAAAGTACGTTGTGTATTTTTTATATGTTATAAAAAAAATTGATTAGACTTCCCAAAAAGAGTTGTCCTAAATTGATTCCTAAAGCTGTCTATCTTCTCTCATATCCCTAAGTTTTTGAGTCAGACAAACATATTATCTAATTGAAATATTACTCGTGAAAATGAACGTAGTCCAAAAATAAAGATCATGGATTAATTGAAGATTACGCGAATATAATAAAAATGTTAGAAAACCAAAAAGAAATATACTATAAAATATATTGTGCACGTCTTCAGGAATATGCAATTAGCTAAAAATCGAATAAATCCCAATTCACTTTAAGAGTTCAAACAGATAAGAACAAATTTCGTGTGGCAGCTACGGTAGCACCCGAGTTAAAAAAAAATAGTTCCAGTTTTCATAAAAGAGTTCGTTTGTTATCAATATACTCACTTGTAGGCACCCGCGGTTGTGTTGCTTAACACGTGCAATAACTTCGTCAACAGATATTTTTTTTCTGAAGTCGTTCCTTTATCGATGTTTGTCAATATTTTTGGTAGGATAAGGGGAGGTTGATTAACTAAAATAATATTTTTTCAAAATTTAAAATTAAACTTCTATGTGCTGACACCTATGTAACGTGCAAGAAAACTTTTTGTATTTAACTTTTTTAATCGATTGAATCGTGATGTAGCAGGAAACCAGTTTATCCTTTTAGTCATATTTTAGCTATTGTAAGTTTGTTAACGAAAAGATTAGAAAGATAAGGAAGCTGGATGGTAAACAAAAAAAAACAAAACTGGAATAAAAAGAACTATTAATCCCAGTATTAAATAAATGTTAATGATATGCGTATACTAAAAATATTATATGGGATGACAATGCATGACAGGATAAGGAATGAAGTGATCAGGGATGAACGGCCACTAATACTGATGTAATCAGTAGGTGAAGATGAGGAGTACTCTAAGACTGTTTGGGCATGTAGATTGTAAGAAGGAAGAAACACTAACACAATAAATATTATGTAGGTATGCAAATTTGAATGAAAGACAAGGTAGAAGAGCAAACCATGTAAAATATGGTTGGATCATAAGAGTTCTGTGAGATGTTTTATAGATAAAGTGGCGGCGAAGTATGTGAGAGAGCAATAAGAAAACCTGAAACTATTTTCTTTCTGCTATAAGGAAAATACGTGATACTAACACGTTTTTATTTCAATAATGGTACACTTAAACGTTTTTATTTCAAGACGATCTGTGGTTTCTTGAATAGAATTTAATAGACAAGTATTAAAGAATGTGTTCGAATGCATTTAATTAGATTAAACCATCTTAGATTGTTTCTTATTTGGATGTGCTTTTGTATTCAAAATGAATAAACTAACCAATGATAATGTAAATAAGCAGATTTAGTAATAATTAGATTCGAATTGTCGACTATTGCATATTGACATGACATGAACAAGTATTCGTGGAGAATTAAAGTAAACAACAGCACATAATAAGTGAATATAGAAAATGTGAATGAAAACACTTGAGAATGAATGTTGCAAAATCCAAAGTTATTACAACTAAAAAGGGTTGAAAAGAAAAGTGAATGCAATACTCGGATAGACAATAAAATATTACAAGGAGTTGAATAATTCTTATATACGGAGAGTAGCATATGTTCTCAGATGATTTAAATAACACTCTTTTTAGTTACGAGTACCTACCTCAACGGAGAAAAGGTGTAATTGTATATACAGACCCCAGTAATTGGTGAATCGTGTTTTATTCATAAATCCAGGGTAAAGAACTTTATCATTTATTAATATTATAATATTCTCCGACAAATTGAAGCGCTGAGTAATTAAATAGATTTATCTAAATAAATATACCAGCTTAAAAGCTAATCATTGATTTATAATTTAAATTTGTCTTCGAATATTCTTTGCATAAGTCGGAGGGGGGGGGGGGAATTGAAATTGAACAGACTTACTTCATTGATTTATGGAGAAAGCGGGTCTTTAATCAAGGTGGATTAGCATTATGAGAATACGAAAATCTTCTAACTTAATGGATTTTAAATAAACGATCTTAAAATTGTAATAAAAAGGGGCAAGTGATTTTTTTAAATTTCCTTAAATTTGTTTATTAAGTTATGTGGTTGGTTATTATGAAGTTTGGTATAATGTCTAGTGTAAGTAAAAAATATCATAAGAAAATTTGTTAACAGTTTTTTTATTATATTTATGGTATATGTGGCTAAGCTGTAAGACACTTATCCACCAACTCGGTGGTTGTTTTTTCGATTCCCTAAGATTTTTTTTTCAAACGGTTCTACTTTGAACGGTTCTACTTCCGGTTGGTTGGAAAAATGTCACATGTCAACAAGCCCATCAGGTTGTACTGTTTAAAAATAAAGTATGAAATAACACAATATATTTTTAATTGGGAATTATTTATAGAGCTACAGGTTTATCCCCCATCTCCTCGTAGCTCTGTTGTTGGTGTTATTATGACGGTTATTATATTAAAATTGGTGCTATTATAATTGTACTACACTTATATTGTATACAATATATCCAGACGGGCTCATTGTTTTATGTATTTTTTAACAAACAACCAAACATATGTAAAATATATATTTTTTTAAATAATATGTATGACCGAAGTCATAGATATCGTTATACCCTCGAATAGTAGACGTAAAAAATGCACGTGTCATTCGAGAGGAGTAGCACAGCGCGGGGTTTGATCTGACGATCTTCCACACGGAAGTCCAATGAGTTACCGCGCAGCCATGCACCTTATGAAATTTTAAAGAATCTTATTGAAAAAACCAGCCTAGTACGATTCAAAGGGTTTCATTAGGAATGGGACACAAAAACTCGACTACGACCAATGCGACAACGAAAATCTTGATGGCAATAAGACGATAACATGACTAAAGATTGGAGTGAAAAACATACGTACATAGTCCAGTTGGTCGTTCAAGCGGGTATTGTGGATTGGATTCTAGCCTGATTTTCACTCAAGGCATTTTTATCATCTTTCTGGTTGATTAGAAGAGATTGAAAAACTATATATTGTTTAGTATTTCATATAATAAAATATTATATATGTATAGGAATAGTTAGAAAATTTGCGTGATATATTTGAGAGGGAACGCCTTATACTATAGTATATTTTAGAAATATTAGGTAGATGCCCTCAATATCTGCGTGAAAAATGATTTTTATTTCTGAACTTATACTGTCGCAGACAGCAGAGTTCTTTGTACGTATATTATACAACATCTATGTTATACATCACCTTTTGCGGTTCACTCGGTTCGACTTTAGGACGATCTTCCTGGCCCAAGCAGATGTGCAACATCATTATCGTTATTTAAGCATGAAATTAAGAAGTATTATTCATTTAAAAATATTTTTCTTCCTTAACTTCCAACGATTCAAACCCCTCCCTAATTTTTTTGAGATTTTAACGTTTGTAAGGTTTTTATTTCTTTGTGTATTATGGTATTAAATTTTGAAATGCAGGGTGGTCTAGAATCTAATTCACTTTTGTTTCGTCCGCATTAGCCATGTTGCGTAGGACCTTGCTGTTAATTTTATCGCTTAACTTAAAACTTCTTTCTTTTTTTGGAAATCAACTTCTTCAGGATTTAATCAGACTTTGTTAAAATGTTGGATTTCGAAGCTAAAACGTTGAAACAGTTCTCCGAGCTCAGCAAAATATTATTTTCAGTCGAAATACACTTCCATGTTAATGGCTTCGCCAATAAGCAAAATCGCCGCTATTGGAGCGATGAAAACTCAAGACTGAAACACTAGAGACCACTCTATTGCGCATGTGTAACATTTTGGGCAGCCATGTCAGCGTCGGGAATCATCTGTTCTTATTTTTTTTTAAGACGCTCGAGGTAAAGCAATACCAGTTATTTTGGAGCATTACATTCAAACGCTGAGAAAGTTTTTGACGAAAATGGCAAGAATTTCTGGGATATAATTGAGGACGTGGTTTCAACGGGATGAGCCCACTTAACACACGTTCAAGAGAATGATGTTCCCAGAGAAATTTGAAAGTGGTTTAAGAGATGTTCCCAGGGAAAACTGATTTCGCGAAAGGGTGACATTGTGTGGCCACTACGAAGTTCTGAATTGTCCCCACTCCAGATTAGTCAGATTAGATGAATGCCGTTAACGCGATGCCCATTAACGATAATATGTCAAACAAAATCCCAACTTTTTCTCGTATGTTTGCGGTAATTAAATTTGATTATCAGAACTTGTTTTATTATGAATACTTCAAAAGGGAATTTTATTCTGGATCAACCGTAGTATAACAACTCTTACCAATGTTTTAGCTCTTGATTGTTTTATCTGGTATCTCAATTTTATTTCAATGAGCTATATATGATATATAAAATTATTTGTGTTTTCTTTCGATGAATTTTATCCAGCAAACAAAATGCAGAATTGTTGGAAATCGTAAATTCGTGTATTTGGAGATCCTTCAGTAATTAGTATGTAGGAAATTTACTTTAGAGTCCTTTGGATAGATCATTGAATTTTAATAACTTTAATAAAGGATACCGTCTTTTAAAAGTAAATCAGCATTTTTTAAGAATACTTTGAAACCGGGAACAATATTCAATTCCTACTCATCGGAAGGTTATTTGCAATACAAAATAAACCTTAAATCAAGTTAAATATGTAACTTTTATAGCGCTGTTTCACAATAAAAAAATCACATATCCAATGCAACTTATAAGCAGTACTAAATATATTTCGGTGCAATGATTGTTGATCATGCAGACATCTAAACTAGACACCGGTTATGCAATCTCTTATGTCGTGGGATTAATCACCCTTCATCATAAATATTTTCATAATTATGATGAAGGGTGATTCATCTCACGGGGCTAGTCAACAAAAACCTTAAGATAATTTTTTAAAACAGTTTTTTCTGGATAACCAAAACCACCAGAATGGGCAACAAGAATAATAAAAAGTTAATTTATTGTATTTAGCGCCGTTTAGAGAGCAGGCTCCCCTCAAGAGCGCTCTTACTCGAATATTATTAACATATTAAAGAACTAGAAGAAGAAGTACTCGAATATTATTAACATTTCGTTGTATACGATATATCCTAGTGGGATTATTGCTCTGTGGCAAACTCTTCCAATTGACCTGAAAAATTATAACTAAATAATCCGTAAGTGAAAACCAGATTTGAATAATTAAAAAAAAATGGATACTATTGGGAATCGAACCTGAAATCCCAGGGTGAAAGTCAAGCGTTTTATCAACTAGGCCACTGAAGTCGTAAAAATAAGAAGTAGATATGTATTTTCTTCATAGAATCAACTCGCATTACCATCACTATAAACATAACTTGGTTATTACTCAAAAGCCTCGTTAAAAATAACAACTTTTTTACTCTAAAATAATGATCTAGTTAAGTACACACTATGGTAGACTCGCAATAATTATAAAAGCTCTTTCACTGTCTCTTGAAAAAATAGAGATAAACATGTGAAAAATATATCCAATTCCACTTCCGTAATAACACTTAGCCAGACCTCTTTGGGTAATATGACAACGTGGCATCATCATGTTGGTTATTTGTGACCGTTATTCCCTTTTTTAAACGTCAACATTAATTTTACGTCAATTTTCATGGAGAAATAATTCTGGCTGTTATTATCATCTTATTGACGAAGAAGGCACCAAGAGGTTCTTTCAGTTTATTTTAAAGCTAGTGTTATTGTAAAATATTGCATAGTTTTCTGGTGTTTTATCAGTTTCTTTGAAAATATTTTTTTTTATTAATATGTATTTTAAAAGTCTAGGAAAATTCATCGACGCGAATTCTTAAATGTTTGTAAAGTGAAAATTTGAAATATTTGATTTTTTTTTTAAAGTAAAATATGTTTGATATAAGTTTGCGTCACATTCTTTAAATAATACAGAAATCACTTTGTAGAAATCCATAATAAATTAAATAAAGGAATTTAATCTCAAAATATATTTATTCAAGTTCAACTGAAAGTGAAAAAAAACATGTTTTTTTTTAAGTAGATAATATTTATAATCAAATGCTTCTACATAGAGAAACATGTTAACCATTCACTGTTTAATACTAATATGAACTTTAATATTTAGAACACTTAAAACTAGAGTGGAGTTCAGCAGATTAACTGCAATGATTGCAATGCGGTGTACGTCTACAAGAAACTTTAGTATACGAAAATAACTTTTTTTTTCTTTGGCTTCGCAGAACACTTAATAACTCATAATCACAAATGTTCACATCCACAAAATAATACATATAACACAACAAGGGATTTATTGTAGAAATCCATAAAGCTAAAACACAAATTTAAAATATCATAAATAATCAGTTAAATTTATTCTCTTCAGGTCTCCTTACTGTATTCCCCATAAAATCATACATAATATTTGCACTGTCAGTCCTTACTCTATTTTACAAAGACAACGGACAGCATAATTAACATGTAAATTAGTTTAACGGACTCACCTGTGGAGAACATAATGGTTGTTGTATGCCTATAAATGTAGTGGGAGTAAACAAAGTCAAGTTTTTTTTCCTTTAATTTGTGTGACATTTGATAGTTTTGACTTTTTAATATCTCATCATCGTATTGAGAATTCGAGGATATATGCGGAACTTGACTTTAACATATGAATTTCGGTACAACGGGGAAGGGCTAAAGAGGTCGGTATAACGATAAAGTACTAGCCGGTCTCAATTTATTATTGTTGTCAACAATATTATCATTTTGATTACTACCGGCATCCTCTTATTCCTTGAAATTTTAGTTTACTTTTCACAGTTATTTGAACTTTGTGCATTTCATATTATTGTAAGAATGGATAATATTCAGCTACAATCCGTGATTTTTATTCAAAGTTTTATATCTTACTAGAAAATTCGGAAAAGTTATCGGAAACTTCCTCATCAATGGTAAGAATTTAAACGTGAACGGCATGATATTGAAGAGGTTCTTTGCAGTCGAAAACAATCAACCACATTTATTCTTGTAAACACCAACACGGTGTAATTGGTGACAGATGACTGCAATACCGCGTGATAAAAAAAATGAAAGAAAAAGTCATACGATTAATACTCTTGTAAACTTGAAACAATGTAATACCTTAGCAAACATGTCATGTAAGAGAAAGGCGCATGCATAGATGTATTTCAGGAGCCTGAAAGCTGATCCAGCCTCGAAGAAATTGAGAGAGGTAAAGCTTCGGCGTTAGATGCATGCACAATGGAAACCAGCTGAATATGAGGAAAAAAACAGATATTGCGAATAGTCTCAAGAAATAGAGGAAGAGGTAATCAAAAGAAACGATGAAAAGATATCACCAACCATGACATTAGTGAACTCAACCTACGAGTAACGTAACTTAGAAGATGACTCTGAACAGAGCACGATAGACGTCACATATAACATACCCTAATCAAATATAAAAAGTCGAAGATTATGATGATGGAAAACCATAAATTTTATTTTGCAAGATCGCTGAATATTTGTTAAGGAGATGTATACGAGTAGCAGAGGTCCAAAAGATTTTACATGAATGAATATAATTCATTTTTGCTTTGGAATTGCTGTTGTCGAAGTTTGTACTCGGAAAATTCCAATATTATTCTTCAATACAGCACATTCAATAAGAAATTTGATTTAATTTATGGATTTATTTTTTTAATATAAATTGGTAAAATTTAAGGAATACCAAAAAATGGTATCTAATGAATATTTTTGATGTTTAGCATTTTATTGAATAGTATTCAATGTTCGATTGCGCCCATTTATGGAAAAAAATACCTTAGTGATGAAATATATTTCTACTGGTTTAGTTGAAATATCGAATAAGTATACATTTATCATATATTAAAAAGGTTGAAAAATATTCAATGTGATTTTCATGACAAAATTAAATCTCTGAAGCCAATAAAAATCAATAGTTTGTTTCCACAAATATCACAAAACCGCTTAAATAAAAACTCTTAATTTCAATGTTTAATTATCGATTTGCTTTCCTCTCCATTATCCCTTCATCTCACTTTCATTGTTCTTTAAATTGTTGAATTTTGTGAAAATAAACAATCATTGACGATTTCTATGACCTAGTTGAAAAAACACCTGCCTCCCAGCTCGGGAGTCGCGTGTTCGGCTACCGTCAGAAATCAGATATTTTTAAAAAATGATTCCAATCTGGTTTTCACTTTAGGCCTCTTTGATGTTTTTTTTTTGGATGTTTGAAATATATTGCCACATGACAATTAGCCCACCAGGTTGTACTATATATGACAAAAGTGTAATAAAATACAATAATTTTTGCGACCATGTAATGGCCTGTATTAACTTTTAAAACATTACCACTTGGAAACTAGCCCACCGGATTGTTTAACAATAAAATTCTAAAGAAATGCATATATTCAAAAAGTACATACCATTTAGTCCTTTTGAACTTACTTAATACATTTGTACAAAATTGCTTTTTTGAAAATACATCTATAAAATGTCGGACAAAAATGTGTTTCTTTTCTTTTACACGAAACGTGTGTCGTTTTCTAACCCCCTTTGATCGAGTATTTTAAAAGCATTTTAAACTCAGCCTGTGGTAAAATGACCGTAAACATAAAATACAACCGCAATGGCGTGGTGCTTCTTGGCGAATACTTTAAACTTGAGACTCTGCGTCTTGCCAAGAACATGCAGATTTGTATTTTGCTGAACGACAAATGGTTTTAAAATGAAAACGTAGATTCGCGAGGAGATGGATACAAATAAGGGATAAGAAAGTGAAGAAAATAAAAACACAATTTTTTTTTTTATTTAATTTTTAAATCTTATCTCGTTTTATTCAGAATAATTCCCTTTATTTTTTTCTAAATATACAAACATCATAATATATCATCACGCCGTTTCCCTGTCGGGGTAGGCATAGAGGAGATAGTGCCAGACTTTCCTTTCTCAATACACATATTTCGCCCAATCTATATCCATACATCTATAATAACCTTTGTGGATTAGATGGTAAAACGTATGTCTCCTTACCCGGAGATTGCGGGTTCAAATCCCTCTAGACTCAACTTATTTAAAATAAAAATCCAGTCTGTTTTCCACTTAAGGCCTCTTAAACATCTTTCTGGTTGGCTGGAAGAGATTAAAACATGGCAATAAACTCGCCAGGCTGTACAATATACAACGAAAGTGTTATACAAAACAATAACGAAGAGGTAATGATTTAATATATGGCTAAGTCAAGTAATCTCTGTTACAGTGTTCCAATCAGCTGGAACAAAGGTGGGGCAACCGGGATGTTAACCCTAGACGCTATATTTGAAGAATACCAAAATCGGCCAACAAAAAAATTTAAATATCACAAAATTAAGCAAAATCATATCCTAATATTGATATTGCACTCAGTATATATTTCAAGGCCACGGCCATGTCATCATGTGAAATATATTTTAGTAAATCAATAATACTCTAAACTTACTTGAGATCTAATTTGTGAAAAGAGAGATTTAAGTTATAGTTTTTTTCTATACTGATCATTTAATTTTGAACAAAATCCATTTTGATAAAGTTATTATTAGTATTTGCACCCTGGAAGCTCGTAAAAAAAGTTATAAATATTGGACATTACTTGATTTATATTCTATGGTTAAAGTATGCTATACATGCATCCCCAATTTTTCCTTTTTTATGACTGGGGGAGGGAAGATTTTTCAAAAATAAAATCGCCCTTTTTAAAAAAAACATTGGAAATTAAAATAGCCATTTTGCCCGATTTTTAGAGCGTTTAGAAAAATTATATTGTCATTCCATTATGGGGACTGTTATGATACATATATTTTCATATATTTATGTAGATTTCATAAATTATACGTAAACTACTGTAAATAACGTTCTAGCCTTTTTGGAAATAACGTTCCAGCCTTCACCCAGCAACTCACATTTGCCAAAAAATAACATGATTGAAGATATTTGTTTAGCTTTCATAAAAAAATGACAAATAATTTATTTGGTATTACAAAATAAAACTAAGTTTTTTTCACATACTATTTGTCATGGTTATCTAGGTACAAGATAAAAATTATGTAGTTTTGATACAAAATTTAATTATATCTTTTTAATATAAAATTTAGATCAAAACAGATGTTGAACCGACATTTTGTGGGTACAATTATTTAAAATGCCAATGTGCTCCGATGGACTCACCTCGGTGTGCCATCATATTTAGTACAGTACAGCAGTGTGCCCGATGAGTTTGCTCGTGTGTAACGGCTTACTCGCTTAAAACAAACACTACGGCACAGGTTCGCTTTTCAACTGAGTTGACGTTGGAGTGGTGAGGGGGTCCTCGAGTACGAGGCCCAGCAACGACAATAATGATCCAGAGCAAACCATGCTTGTTTAGTACCCTGACATTCTATGTTCGATATCGTATCGTTTTGCATGAATGCATATTTTCATCGAAACTTGTTATTAAGCTCTCTCTAAGGAGCTGCCACATAATGAAATACATCCTTATAATTTTTCGGTTTTTTTTTCTGGTTGTCTCGATTATGACTTGATAACTAGTTCTCTTGTGTTGATGATCACATATTATGATGGGTAGCAAATATATCTTATATGGTAACACTGTTTTCTAATGGACTTTTTTTATATATAAAAAAATAAAACAATAAAATCTGTTGGTCCCATTAAAATCTTAATTTGTATCACCTCCGAGACTGCAGGTCCACAAGTCATTGTAACGCTTCTCTGCGCTATCGGCTTTCCATTTGGGCCAGACGTTTTTCTGAGACGAGATTCTTTTCCGATGCTTCTTGCTACGTTTCTCTTTCGTGAAATGATTTAATAGCTCAGGCTAACACTACTTCCATATTTGATATGTATTAATGCTTAATAAAGCTGTTCTTTATCTTATTTGAAAGTCTCATTTTTTTACTACTACTTATAAGTTGTTCTTTATCTTATTTGAAAGTCTCGCTTTTTTACTACAACAAATAAGCTGTTCTTTTTCTTCTTTGAATGTCTCATTTTTTTACTACTACTTATAAGTTGTTCTTTATCTTATTTGAAAGTCTCGCTTTTTTACTATAACAAATAAGCTGTTCTTTTTCTTCTTTGAATGTCTCATTTTTTTACTACTACTTATAAGTTGTTCTTTATCTTATTTGAAAGTCTCGCTTTTTTACTACAACAAAAAAGCTGTTCTTTGTCTTCTTTGAATGTCTCATTTTTTTACTACAACTAATAAGTTGCTCTTTATCTTATTTGGAAGTCTCATTTTTTTTTGTTTTTTAAAGTTTACTTTCTTTGAAGGATTCAACATCCAAGCTGTCCTTAGTATCAGAATGAAAAATTGTATTCCATTTTCTTTCTGAGCATGTACTGTTTCCCAAATCTGATGACGGAGAGATCTTTTGAACTCTAATGCATCATGCATCATTTTACACGTCTTTCACGGTTCACCCGCCCAGTCTTTGGATTGATCTTCCTAGATGTGCTTTATCCTTATTAATTTTGTTAATAAAAACGAAATAATAAAAATTATCATTTTGTACGATACATTAATTACATTAATCCCCACCACACATGTTTCTACCTTCTATCTTAAGGCTTTATTCCACCTGAAGAGAGTCTCGGAATATGATATAGAAAACGTTTACCGGGAATTAATGTTATTAGTAGAATAAAAACGTTTATAACTGTTTTTTAAATATAAAAGTTTCACAAAGTAAAAGTCAAAATCTTTGATAAATAAAATTTATATTCATCTTAAAATATTCCTCGTCTCTAGTTCTTATGAAATTCTCATTATTATCCGTATTTTCCTTGAGATTTAACTCTTTTTTTTAATTGTTACTTTTACTGTTGTATTATATTAATTTACTTAGTAAATATGAGGAGATTGCTTTAAGTAATAAATCCACTAGATGTATTTAAATAAAAGTGTGAAAATAAATGCATAAGTAACTTTCTCCAGTTATCTGATAATATCAGTAAGAATGTCCGGTACATCGATGAGGGAAAATGTTCTCTTAATTAAATTAAATTTCAACGCTTTCAACTTATAAATATATCTTTTACTTTAATTTATTGCTCTGTAGATTTTTATAAATATTTTTTTCTAATTTTCTTTGTATATCAAAATAGAACAGCTGCAACACGATTGAAAGGGTCCAGATAAAGTTTCTTAGGCATAAATTTTCGCTTGGCTTTTCATCTGGCATGCTGGACTACGAATTGTTATTAATTCCACCCACATTTTCTAGTTCTGTGAAGAAAGGATCATAATTGTGCATATTTATAAGGGTATTCAGAATATCGTTGATATCCCCCATATATATTATCACAAATTAATTTCCAAACTCATGCTAGAAACAAACGGAACGTTGAACAATTCAAATGTGTCAATTGCAATTTGCTTACTACTGGTGCACGTTGCAATTCATTAGTCGTGAGAATGAAACGATTGTGTAATTCTGTCTGGTTTGGTAGATATTTTAATGCAGATGTTGTTAAGTTCAGGAGGGTCCTTCTCAGACTTTACCTTAACCGGAAAACTTGACTAGAAGAGCGGTTATTTCATTTACATTTCATCCTTAGTATTTTTTTATAATTTGTCTAAAAAAATTTACTCTTTTGAAATATATGTTTCTTAATTACGTTGATTTTTTAAAAGATGTAAATATATCTCATGCATTGTTTTACAAATGTAACTGATTGATATGAAAATAACATTTCAATAAATACTGAAGTTGTTTATAGTTAGGGCATTAACGTTGTGGAGGTTTAAAGACATTGTAATTTATTTTTATCAAACACTGTTTATTCCACTTTTTTGTAACGGTATAACCCTACCGGTTTCAAGGCTTTCACCTTATCTTCAGGGGAGCACAAACAAGACTAAATTATGTTCGAACTGGTACCGATATACACGCTTCAATGGTTGGGGGCTGAGGGGTGAGGGAGGCATGGGACGATTTCGGCCAAGAGCGGAGAGATCTTTTGAAAAGATATTTCGTGAACACAAATCCGCCTTAACAAATCTTATAATTTATTCTGAAATGGCTAATCATTGTCACCGTGAAAACCATAATTTTTCTATCGGTGATGCCAAATTCTTACATATACGTAGTAACGGAAATAAATTGGACAGATTAGAGGCCCTAGAAATTTCTAAGTCAGTACATCGATCCGAACATCTGGTAAACAGTTATATCCCAAAAATCTCTCCGCTCTTGGCCGAAATCATCCCATGCCTCCCTCACCCCTTAGCCCCCAACCGTTGAAGCGTGTATATCGGTACCAGTTCGAACAGAATTTAGTCTTGTTTGTACTCCCCTGAAGATGAGGTGAAAGCCTTGAAACCGGTAGGGTTATATCCTTACAAAAAAGTGGAATAAACAGTGTTTGATAAAAATAAATTACAAATACTGAATTAATTGGTGTAAATAAGGGCTCTGAGTTTAAATCCATCCAGCAACATTTTCCTTTAATACTATGGTTTAATTAAATGAGATTGAACAAGATGCAAGTGACAGTCATACGAGTATGTCCCTTGCTGATGGCTCTCTGAATGGTGGCTAGTAAACTTAACAGAAAAGGTCTTGTGGAGGATCTCTTCTACGAGTATGGTTTGAATGATGAAACTATGGATCATGTGTTTTTCAGTTATCCTTTACGTGACAGATTTGATTAACTTAACACGTTATTTTTGCTGTGCCCAATAAATATTGCATATGTATCTTCTTTCTCCGAAAAACTTTTCCACTTACATATCGATTTTTTAATTTTTGAAGTTCAAACAGTTAAAGCGTTATTATTTCATTACATTGACTCATATTTCATTACATTTACTCATTGACTCATATGATTGCAAGAGTAACTTTGATATGGTGGTATAAATCATTCCAGTGTGAGTACATCGCCTAAAAATTAATAAAAAACAAGAAAGTAATTTTATACGATATATTAAGTGCTATCTGAGAGCAGAATTTTAAAATGAAATAATCGCACAGCTTCAAAAGAGGGGCTGGAGGTAAACAGTTTTTTTTATATATGTTTATATCGGGTCGTGTATTAAAGACATCGGTAAGTGTGAAGCTGAAACGAAATGACAAAGACATCAATATTTAAGCTTTGAAAAAAACAGTTATTTGTATGTCAACTCTTGTTGTATAGCACAGATTGCGTAGTCAGTTTGAGCATTGTATGGATTTTCAAGTGACTTTCACTACTTACAGAAGACAACCTCCGTGGCATAGTTGGTAAGACGGCTGTCTTCTGACCCGGAGGTTGCAGATTCGATCCCCGTTAGAAATATTTTTTTTTAAAAGGATTTCCAGTCTGGTTTTCCCTTTCGGCTAACTTTCTGGTTGGTTGAAAGAGATTGTCTCATGGCAATAGGTTTTCTTTGTTGTATTGAGTTTGTATTGTACTTGTTTTTTTTTCTATTGTATTAAACTGCATACATGTCAATGTTAAATTTAATTTCTTAAATTTTGTAATCTTTGAATTTAAAAGGTTATTTGACTGTTAAATGAAATTATATATGACTCCTAGAATTTAATAAATACAATAACACGGTAAAGTTCTAGTGTCCTATTAATTGACCCTGCATATTTAATCAATTCACATTCATATACCAAAGTGAACGATATGAGGTTATAATGGATGGGAGATTTTTTCTCTCTGCCTATCCCACTAGATATATAGCGGTTTGGTTATCTATTATGATAAAATGAAGAAAATTTAAGAGGTAAATAAAATTTCTTGAAATGTTATTATTTAATTTCAACAAAATATATTACGTACCATTCTTGTAATATTTACGAGAATTTTCATATCCGTTTTCCCACTTCAGATATGAAAACCAGAATACCATGCGAAAGGATGTCTTTATTATACTCGTATAATAATGATAATTTAAAAAGTGTTAAGACGCAAAGAAAACGAAAAAAAGATGCCACGGTACAAACATTAATCGCCTCATTCTTCACTTTGGTTAAAAATGGTTATTAATATATATATTTTACTGGTTTATAAAAAAAAAATTATGTTTTATTATCTATAGTTAAGGTGTGACCGCTGTGGAGATTTAAAGACATTGTAAAATGTTTAGTCAAATACTGTTTATTCCACTTAATAGAACAATATATCCCTACCGGTTTCAAGGTTTTCCCTTCGTCATCAATGAAAACCTTAAAATCCGTTATATTAAGTGGAATCAACAAATTACACTATAATACTTTTGATCTTTACTATGACATTAGGTTTAATTTTTATATTTATTTCTGACTTCCTCGTGTGTACGATGATTTTCGATATTTTCAATCTATCAGTAATTTCTCGTGTCGTAGAAAGCTCGCTATTTTTTTACCAAAGCCTTAATTTTGTCGTTTTCGAATGTCGTATCGTAAATACGGATTTTTTAAAACTACATATTAAATGCGGTTACATGATTGCTTGCTGTATCGTCGCAATACACTGCACATTTATTTTTGTTTGTTTATGTCGTATTTTTCTTTTGCAATAGTTAAAGAGAATCAAACATGTAAAAAACAATTTAATTGTTCCATCTTCGAAATTTTGTCATAAAACCGCTTAAGTGATTTGAGTAAATATGACCAAAAATGCGTTAAAACAAAACAAAAATTATTTACTTTCACAAAAAATATACATTTAGTACGTTTGGAATAAAGTAAGCAACGAAAGTTTCATTCTAACGACATCTATCCGAGCTATACGAAACTACTTTCTGGACAACTTACTAGTTTAAAATATTTTTGGGATTTGCCATATTTATTTATTATTTATTTATTTAACACTTTTATTGCAATACAATCTGGCGGGCTTATTGCCAGGCGGCAATCTCTTCCAACCAACCAGACAAAAGTAAATGAAGCAAGTTACGTGGTCGCATAAATCATTCAAATGACTATCCATCCCCACGAAATCCATAAACATATACGTGAGAACATGCCCACAAACCCCACAAAGACGGACAATCACCCGAACACTATTTTTCATATAAAGTGAGATATCATCAATCAAAAGGAAAGGAAAGGATGGTGGAGAGGAAAGGAAAAGAAAAATCAGGAATGAAACACGTTATTTTACTGACTAGAAATTAAGAGTTTTTTAAGTCGCTTCTTAAAGCATGCCAAGGACGGAGCGAGTCTTATATTGGTTTGTAACTGATTCCAGAGTCTCACTGCATGGACAGTAAAGGACGACGTGAAAAAAGAAGAGCGGTGAACTGGAAAGGCCAATAATCAATCTCTGTTTGAGCGTAGCGCTAATCCATGATTGGAAAGACGCTGAAAATTTTCGGCGAGATAAGAGGGTGCGGCGGGACAGTTAAGGATATTATACAATAGAGACAGTATGTGAATTTGGCGTCTATTTCTAACATTCAACCAGTTCAATGCCTTCTGGTATGAAGTTATATGATCGTACTTTCGTAGGTTGAAAATAAATCTTAGGCACACATATTGAGTTGACTTAAAATATGGCTGATGTTTTGAATGAGTTGTTACATTTATCTTTAGAGCGATGTTAAAAAATGCTTATTTGATTATATTTTTGGTAATTTCCCTGAGATTGAAGGCTCGTTTAGTTCGTTCTTCCCTCCACCCAAGTTGTTATGGAGGACGAAATAAATCCACATTCAGCGCGATTTTTTCTTTATTTATTATGAGCACATGTTGCTTAGTGACGAAGATGTAACCAAAGGGACTCGTCCTTTAGTAGCTAGACACCAGAGTGGGAAAATAATAGTAGCAAGGAATAGATCCGACGTCACGCGGAAGGAAAATGACTCGGAATGCAGTATAAAGCGGCTTAAGGTCTGGAGTTCAAAAACCCGGCAAGTTGTCAGTACAGAAAACTTTCAGTGCAGCAAAACTATCATTTGACTGAAGAATGAAGGCTGCATTGCCTTCGAAATGTAGACCATAATCTATTTAAACTCATCTCGGCAAAAATTCCGATGTTTATTTTTATCCAGTGGAATAGCTGTGCAATGTTTCGAAAATTACTTTTATTTCTTGTTTAAAAAATATTAAACATTCCATGGATTTTTGACAAAATACTTTCTGAAGGAATGCCTTGTTTAACGCTGGAAAAGAACTAAACAATATGTATCGTTAATATAGGACTGGAATGGACAGCATCGGATGGTCCAGTGGGATTTAGAGGGACGGTGTTAGAATTAGAGGGCGAGAAAACACCTCGAAAAAGACATTCGTAGAAAATCTTTTCCCCTTGAGGAATCTCGTTTAGAGTAGCTTCTTACTTTTCTACAGAAATAAATTATTGTTAACTTCTGTACAGAAAAAAGGAAATTATTTTATTTTTGATACATTTACTCATAGATTTTATTCATGAAAAAAAATTGCATCATTTTTATTGAAATGTACCAATCGATGAATAAATTATTCATGCGTAGTTCAGATTAAATAAAAAAAAAAACAAAAAATATTCTTCCAGTACATTTTTACAGTTCGTTTATTGATGATTTGAAAATGTACAAATATTTTTTTGAAAATAAAATTGAAAATTCAAGTTGTTATCAGCTGTTATATCTTGACGTAAAAAAGGGGGTTTTACCATAGTTCGAAAGAAAACATAATTTTATTCATAATTCTGAAAACTATTATATTTATAAAATTTCAATAAATAATGTTGCAAAATATTGACCAATGCATATACAGATATAAGTACAAAGTATCAGTTTATTATTTTGCCATCGAAAATAAGTTCAACTTTTTCACTCGGAGATTATTTTCAGTTGCAAAAATAAAGCATTTTTTTATTTTTTTACAAAAAAACTACCCAAAAGAATAAAAATATGGTCACAATTGAGTCAGACACCACGTTGTACTCTCAGCACATTCTTACTGCTGGGTTATATATCATAGAAGCCGATGTTACTTCTAAATGTTGTTAAACTTAACAAAGCAGATCTTTTAAGAGAACGAAAGGAAGCGCTTAAATCAATACGTTGTAAGTACGTATACGAAAAAATCTGTCTAATAAACAGGTTGTAGTTTTCAATCATTTTACGCAGTGTTAAAAATAAATTAAGTCAAAAGTCGTGGTTGTTAGAAAAGGCGATCCCATACGTATTTGAAATGTCTGAGTGAACAATGAAATATAACAGCAAGTTAAAAAACCGTATCAACAATTCGGATAGGTTTAGAGGAATATACGAACGTGAAAAAAATATAAAACAACATATCAAATCACCGAATTTTTTATTTCTGGAAGCGAAAAATTGTGAATATTGTAAAATATTTTATTCAATTCTTCTGGTAAAATTGATCACAATCTATTTCGCCCTCCGGCATATAAAGAAATCCCTAATAAAAGGAGCCTAAAAAGAGAAGAAATATAGAAAAAAAAGAAAATGGAGATTTACATGGCGATTTAGGCTTTTCATTCTACGCCAAATGGCGAGTCAAACAAACGAGAATAAAATGTCTGAATCTCATTCGAGAATTTTTCCTCCGAATGTTTATCTTGGCAAAGCTCTACCGAGTTCCATTAGGATGCGACAAATTCCTATAGAGGGCCTTGTCTCGGTAACCCGCCAATTTTTCTTAGCCCCTTTTTGGATTGGAAATTCGAATTTGAGACCCTGTCACAATTACGTGCTTTACGAAAATATCCTGCGGGAAAATTTTCACGAAGAAAATCTGTTAAAGAAACTTCCCCGACTCAATCAATGACACGGCGAGTTTTCATTGCGAATTTTGAGTGATATTTTTTTGAGATAAATTAACCGAACTGATCAAGTATATTGTGAAATTTTATGATTTAAAAGTTTATTTTTAATCTGATTTTTTCTTGATTATAATTCACACATACATATTGTACGTTTATTGAGAGGGAAGGTAGAGTTAACAGATTTTCCTTCTTTTCTAGCCAATCCAATCCAATTTAAGCATCCTGTCACGCGCAATCTTCTATTATTTACATTTATTACTTTGTCTTCTTTCAAAATCTATCCCACTATATACAGTCACGTTTTACTCGATACTCTTCCGCGCATATTTCTAACTTATATACTCGCTTAGTCATTCTGTCGTAATTCATTTTCTTCTCGTATGCAAATTATCTTAAAACACCTTTCTTCGTCCTTCTTAAAGCATCCATTTTTACCGTGCACTCATTTTTAATGTATTCGCCTTCTTTCATATATTAACATTCCAAAAATTGTGTTATGGTCGTTTTAGGAATACGAGTAGAATATAAATTGAACCTCTTCAAGCAAACCTTAACCACCCTTAAAGCAATAACATATGCCATATAATGAAATGACCTTTGATGTAAATGAAATGAAATGAAAAGAAAAGATTTTTCCATAGTTTAGTTGATAAGACGTCTGTCTGTCTCCCAATCCCAGGGGTGAGACTTTGATTCTTGTTAGTATCTAGATTTTTTTTAAATGTTTCAAGTCTAGTAATTAAATTAAAACATGTTTAACACCTTTCTAGTTGGTTAGAAGAGATTGCCATATGGCACTAAAAGCTTTTGTACTGTAGACGACAAAAGTGTAATACAATACAGCAATCTTTAAATCATTAAATCACAATGAAGGAATGAATAGCGAAAGACAAAAAAAACATTTTTTTATGTCTAAAATGAATCCAAGAACGAGAAAAACGTAGACGAAATAAAGAATGACAGTTGGAGAAATCGTAACTGAGAAAAAGGTATAAGAAACAGAAAAAGCAGTCGACAGTGGAATCAGTCAGTTTTTTTTCAAATAAAGGTTTTTTTTACATTAGTCAAGTATATTGGGAGAAATGGTCACACGACAATAAGGCCGTCAGGTTTGAGCTTTAACTATAGGGTTTCAAACTTTTAAGTATTCTTTAAAATGTATAACGACTTAGATTTTTTGTGGTTTTGTTGTAGTTGCTAATAAGAATTTATTTAAACAATCTTATTTAGTTTATTCATTTATACATTAAATTGTATTTTAATAAACACATCACTTATGAAAACAAATGAAGTAATTTATTGTGGACACACCATTTTTGTGGATCTGAGTTAGTTGACTTTCAACAGTCGTGTCTTCTGTAAACTAGGCTTTTACCTGTATCTTACTGATGACATGTAACGTGGAAAAATAAGTTGATTTTTTTTCCGATTGTTATTATACCTCGCTGTATACTCTCATCAACTTGATAAACAGTGAGACTCAATAAAAAAAATAAAAAAATAAAGGGTTATTGATAGCAACATAGTATGTACATAATACATTTATCATAAATATACTTCAATGTAATTACATATGTAAGCATCACGCAAATCAAACCCCGCATACTTCATAATTCCAGACATACCAAAAATCCATTCCACAATGCACCGCACATAATCACCAAAAACATACCACACTTAAAAGTTTACACAAACCATTGTTACAAGTTATTCCAGCTGCACGCCCAAGTATTCAAGCTCCTGTCTTATGGAAAACTATCGATTGAAGAGAATATTTAAAAAAAAATTATGAAAATATTTTGAGTCAGTCAATAGGAATTGATTTATTAAGTTTTTCATCACATTTTTCGTAGAAGCATGAAAAATATTCTTAGTCGTTACAAAGTCAGAAAAGTAATCACATATTTCCCTGTTGGAATAGGCAAAGCGTTTTTTATTACAATGCAAAATTCCAACATAATAATTACTTACCGTAACGCCATAAACATAATATAAATGCCATAACCCCATTTTCCTGTCGGAGTAGGTAGAGAGCCAGAGCTTAAGACTTTCCTATATTGACACACGTATTTCGCCTCTTTCCCATCCATACACCTTACAGTTCAAAATATCAATCACTTGCTCCAACCATATTTTCCTTGGTCTTCCTCTACCATGCTTTCCCTTCACATTTGCACAATAACTGTTTTTTTAGTCTTTCTTCAAAGTTTTAAAATAAAATAAATAAATTAAGACATGCATTAAATGCTCTAAACATACTAGTTTACGATCTATTGGAGGGTTTTAACTGTAAGTTACTACTTTAAATATTGACCCAGCGAAGATGACGTATTCTCGACTGATTATCTCGAATTTTAGTTTATTTAGTCATCTCATCTCTAGAGCAATAGCAATGTTATAATTAATGAACATGAAAATGGCACATCACTCTATTCATGTACATGAATAGAATATCTACACAATTCAAAACAGTTCCATATTACTTATTGAATTGGTATTAATGTTGTAGATTATATTTTTCACTTAATGATTTTTGTCAAAAATATAATTTTGGATACTTCGCTTTAAAAAGTTTCGCTGGTTGATTAAAAAAAATGTTGTACATCAATAAGCCCGTAAAATGGTCAAATATTGTACATCTTATTGATGTTGTACATCAATAAGATGTACAATATTTGACGATGTACGCATAATAATTTTAAAAAATCTATTTGAAAACGGCATTAAACGGTAAGAACTTCAATAGATCGAAACAAGTTTATTTATTCCATGTTTATGGTTAAAAAATTTCCCCATTAAGTCGTTAATCGTTTTTTCAAAGTTTAAAATTAAACAAATTCGAAAAAACTTCAGTTGTTTGAAATCAATAAAAACATCATGAACTATTTATAAGATAATGTTCATTTCTCAAATTTTATAATGTACATTAAAAAAAAACTATATATTGTTTTTGTTTTAAAATCACCTGAGATTTGAGGGTTTTAAAAAAAACATTATATTAATCATTGTTAACTAAAATATTAAAGAATATCACACTCCTATTTTTAAAGAATATATTCTAGTGTTATTTTTATATCGTTTCATCATTTATTTCCAACCAGATTGTGGTTAATGAGCAACACAATTTTTGTATTTGACAGTTTTGATAATGGCTTAAAAAAGTAAAAGATTTCTAATACGTTCCTCTGTAAATAATTTTCTTTTCTTCTTTCATTTTCAAATAGCCCAGAGCTTTGTCGATAACGGGGAACTTTTTATAAGTTTCTTGCTTGCATAAAATGAAGACTTTGTTTAAAAGCCCCGACTTCATTATTCTTGTATTTACATTTTACAGGTTAATTGCAAGAAGGCTGCAATTTCTTAAAGTTAACCGCAAAAATTTTCAATCTATTTTTACTGTATAAATTAGAAATATATAAAAATTTAAAAAAAAACTTCATTGTATGTAAATTTATGATAAGGAAAATTTTACTTTAAAAAAATTTACTTTCCATCAGGAACAAAGGGATGCTACAAAACAACTGGATTCAGGTCGGTTCTCAGTTCGAATTCTCCCTATCGATATTCATTAAAAATCATCTTCAAGTACAAATATGGATGGTTTTAAATCTTTTTCTTACGGTTTAATACTCCAGCCAACGGAATTGATAAGTTTAGTGTATGGCATCTAAAAAAATGTATAAACACGCTTTTAAACCATACCGTTTACTTGAACTTGCTGCGGAAATTTATCATTTCACGCAATCGTGAGAAGCTAAGGGATGACTTATATTTCCAATATGATGGCGCACCTTCCCACTACCATACCACTACTATCTTGATGAAAATATACCGAATGGATGGATTAGACGGAGATGCAGCATTGAATACCCCCCAGACCTGACGCCAATGAACTGGTTTATGGGAACTTATTAAAGATAACTTTATGGCACAAAACCAGCAACAATTAATGAAATGAGAGCAGATATTGAAAGAAAATGCGCCCAAACACCAATTCAAATAATGGGTGATATTTGCGATTTTACGTTATCAGCAGTGCATGGACCAGAACGTCTATTGATTTGCATTAATTTGAACATTTTTGATAGCTAAAAAGTCTCCATCTGTCTTGTTCAATTTAGAGTTTTAATCATAAATAAACCTTAATAAATATTTATTTTATAATTATTCACAGCGTGTATGTGCCATTGAACGAATTGTCTCGAAAGAAACATGCTTAAGAAAAAATAAACACAATTTCAAAATATTTGTTAGCTAATAGCAATTTAAAAAAATACACTTCGTTTAACTGAAACCTTTCTGTTAAGGTGTTAGGTAACTAGTTGAGGACTAACTTTTTCCCTTATTTTAGATCTCTGTTGAAAATGTCTTCGCATTGTGGGTAAAGCTTTCTTGCCATTGTACTCCAAAAATTCAATGTGCAAAGAAAGGCGACTTTAGTTCGGAGTAATGGATTTCATTGAATTCGTTTCGCTAAGTTTGCAAGTATTGCTAAGTTTGCAAGTTTTGAGCAACAAAATCAGGTGTCTTTTTCTTGAACAAATTTATTTTTATTTAATAAATATAAAACAATAATAAATAAAAATGGTCTCTTAATGAATCGCTTTGCATTAAGATGAAAATAACACTCATATTTATTATTCTTCTTCCTCCTAGCTTCATTCCACTACGGGGTATCGTCTTTTAGAGTCTTCACTCTCCGGAGTTGTCTGCTGGGGACAAGATCAGTCGCAATTCCCAGTACTCGGGTGTCCTTATTCACACCATCCATCCATATTTTTCTTGGACGACTTCTTTGTCTTTTTTCATCAAACTCCAGCCAAAGTAACAATCAGTCAACATACTTTTCAGGTTTTCTAGGGATACTCGTACTTATTGTCTGCTCAACTTATACATTTTTCATACGAAGCCGTTTAATTTTCAAGGTTCTTTAGTGGAGAAATTTTAAGATTAAAATCTGATATTATGTAGTTAGTACCAAGGCTCGGTAGTCTATAGTTCCGGTTTCAATTTTTGCCTCAATTTTTCAATACTTTCGTTGTTTATTATTATTTTTTAATTTATTTTACACATGACAAGAAATATACATTATTTGCATAAAAACAATAGGTAATTTAATTTGGACACACAATTTTAATTGATCTGTTTTTGTTGCTTTTCATTTGTCGTGTCCCCAGTAAACTAGGTTTTTGCCTGTATCTTACTGAGGACATATTGCATGAAAAAATAAATCGATACTTCTTTCCGATTTTTGATTTTATAAAACCCCGTTGCCCATTCTTATCAACCCGACAAACAGTGACACTTAATTACATATGTATACATCACGCGAATCAAACTCCTCACACCTTATCACTCCAGACAGACCAAAAACATTCATCCCACAATATACCGAACATAATCATAAAAATAAAAACCAAAATATATAAAAATACAAACATAAAACAACCAAAAACACCACACTCAAAAGCCCACACAAATGGCCTTGTTAAAATTATTAAAATGTCGAATACTGTTTTGAATACATTTTCATTCCAAGGGGCCTTATTATTTTACAAATTATCTTTTGCAAACAAAAAAACTTATTACAAAGTTTTAATGAAAAACTATAAAATATTAAATTTATTTGTTTGCTTTTTAATCTTGATTCAACTTCAAAACATCATAGTATTATTATCATAATCCCGCCATATCTCTATTGGAATGGGAAACGGAACATTATCCTCTTTTCTATTCTCGCATGCTTTCGTTTCTGCCACATCTACGTACTCGTACTTGCCATGGGTTATATTGAGTTTAAGACTTGAACTATTCATAGTTTGGTACATTCGTTTTCTCTAAGTTTTTGTAGATATTTCGGAGTGTTTTTACTGTTAAACAGTTTTACATCTGAATATGTCTTTCTACAGCATATATGTTGCTTATTATACATTTTTTAAATATAATTTATTAATCAACAAAATAGCGCTTTATAAAAAACTCTGCCTTACAAAAGACAACACCCGATAAAACCTACAAATCATTAAGTGATTGTAATCTTCTTGCTTTTGGTTTAATCTGTCAAGACTACATGCTCGTTGAAGTGCAATAGTCTTTTATTCGTTTGAAGGCTGACAATCATACAGGAATATGATGTAGATCCTGTCTTATCGTATACTACTGGAATATATTAACTAAAAATGTTTAATTATTCATTTTTTCACGTGAACAAATCCTTTGAGAGCTAAATTTTGTATCTTTAATAATACATTTACAATTAAACCTTTATAATTATTTTATGATTTTTTCACATCCTTTATTCTACTTTATATAATTTCGCTCGTATTTCAATGAATTTATCTGAAAAATCGTGCGGAAAACCAAATTTTAACCACTCGCCATTAAAGTGTTTCTTAAATGCATTTGTCAAGTGATCATTTTAATTATAGTTTTGTTTTCCCGATAAATACTACAGAGATAAATAACAATATTTTGATCAAAAAGTTAGTTAAAAATTATGTGTATTATACTAATTCTTTATTTTTTACATGATAAGAAACATAATAGACTTGACACTCAACATGTTTAGATATTTTTTGTTGACAAGCTTGTTTTTTTTTACAAAAACAAGCGAAGTTTTTCTTTTAGTTTTCACGTAAAATTGAGTGTGTTTTTAACATATCCGATTCTTTAATATAATAATGACACTTGGTATAACATTTAAAATTAAAAAAATATATTTTTTGGTATTTGCTACCGTTTATACTTATGGTATACGGCAAACTTTCGGTGGGTGGGCGTCATCCGAACAATTAGCAGGTTTATATTGAAAATGGCAAGACGTCTACAGGGGTATATTATATTTGCACTTTGAGTGAGTAACTGACGACGAGCTCTTCAGGACAGAGATTGGTCGAAGAGAATCTTGAAAGGCTGGATTGATGGAGACAGGATTGAAGCGCCAAAGATGGTAATTAAATATTTTGTTTTACAAATTTCAAAATCAAAATGTTGAACAAATAAATGACGATAGAGTAACATAATAAATATGAGCGGAAGACGTGGTACAGGAAAACCACAGAATGTACGGTTGAACCAAGTGAATAAATACTATTTTAAAGGGAAAAAATGTAAAAGTCAGATATACTACAGGAGTTGTATGAGAAGGTGTATGTATTTGGAAAATATTTATTGAGCTATCTCAGTAATCTGTATACTGCGTTTTTTTGGCCTTACTCGAAAGAGAAACGGCGTGATGGTATGTTACGTGTGTTAAAATGAAAATTGTGGCTTGAGTGATTATCACATTTATTTCTTCTTCTTTCGTATGATATCCTTCAAAATACAATATTTGAAGGGATTATTTAGATATATTGGACAGTTCGGCTAAAGGACAATTGTTTCTAGTCCCAATAATTATATTGCTGGTTTTAAAACCACTGGGAAAGAAATGGAACTTGCGGATCCTCATCGCACTTGTTGGCAATATAGCTCCGTACGTGAACAGGGAACAACACTCGCACGAGTATTAAGTCTAACTAATGAGCAACAAATTTAGCACGTGCGAGTTTTGTAACCTAACAAACTATATTATCAGAGTTAAACCCTTTTTTTATATTCTTTTTTAGCCTTCGGGATTCGAACGAGAAACTCCCAGGTAGAAGTCAAGCACCTCACTAACTGGGCCACGGAGATCATATTAATCGTATTTTAATTATTGAACTTGTGTGATCAGAATATTATTAGCGTCATGCGTATACTTTTAGCCAATCTATTTTTGTATTCTACAGATTAAATATTTGTTTATTCCTTTATGTAGTACATGGCTGTCCAAAACGCGGCCTGCGGCATTATTTTTTTGCGGTCGTGGCATTTTAGATTTTGCGCGCAAGTAAAGTAATGCTCCCGTCACAAAACAGCGCATACATACCTAAATAACATTATGAGAAATTTAGAGACTTTCGGCTCAAAATGTACTCTATGCTTGGGAGCACATAGCTTTGTGAGAGTACCTTTTCAACAGTGATATTTATAAAATCCAGAACACAGGTGTTCATTGACTGACAAATATTTTTCAAATTTATTGCGATAGGAAACGACAAGCATCAATATCGACATTTCTTAGTTAATTGGTGAAAAACCAACAACCGCAGAGCCCTAATTAATTTGTTAGTTTTACATTTACATAATATTTTTTAATTCGATTAATCTTGTACACTTTTTCAATATTAACTTTAAAAAGTAACATAACGTCTACTGCAAAATTTAAGAAGAAGCTAAAAAGTAGAACTATTTTTTTTATTTGTATTGTGTGTAACTAATATCCAAGGTCCAGCCGTCGGGTTTTTAATAAGCCCTCAGGCTACCTCAAGTTGAACAGCCCTGATGTAGTACCCTCTGTCAAGATTCTCATCCCCTCTGATGACCTAGAAAATGAAGATAAAGCGAAAGTGTCAATAAACTTCAGCTGAAATTTTATGGGCGGTGTGCAAGATCATAATAGATGAGAGATAAGAAGACAGATGGATGGCTGATTATATATTAAGGAGGTACGCACTTAGGTATTCCTTCCAATTTTTGAAGCGCAATCTTCCACAAGACAAATTACATATTTACCATTTTTGGGACTGACGTTCTGAATTCTTTGTTTTGTTTTATTTTTCAAACAAAGGTATTAATTAAGTTTTAATATACAAAGTTTTTTGCGTTTAATAATTTGAGGAATTTGTTGTTACGTTACTTTTAAGGTTTGATTACGATTCGTGTGTTAAGATTTTTTTATAATTTTGTAAATCACCAATATGAAATTTCATGTAGCGGATATTTCTAATATCCTTTTTTATATCGATAAAATTTAATACATAAATTAAGGACATAATTTATTGGTAACCGATACATTCTTTCATATATTTTATGAATTTTCCGTTTATAATCCGTGAGTTATGTTATGGTTGAATAAATATCTTTTTTGTGGCAATACTGTGTGAGACATAAAAGTTAAAGCTGTTGCAGATTCATACTAATTGATTTACAGGTTCATAAGGCACGTGAGAGAACGAAGAATTCCTGAAACATTTATGCTTCCATGATGCTGTTTCACCCCTGTTAATATGGCGCCTTTTATCAAAATATTGTTGAACCCAATGCGTTTTATCTTCCAGAAGGCTAATTTAAACCTATTTTGAATATACTCGTATATAAAAAAATGCTTCGTTTTATTGTATTGTATAACAATTTCCTTGTATACCATACATCACAACCGTATTTAACATATGGTAATCTTTTCCAAACAATCCACAATAGTTTCAAATAATCCTTTAGGGAAAACCGGATTGGAATCTTTCTAATCAAATCAGGGTTCCAACTGGAATAGAATCCATACTACCAGAGTTGGAAAATAGGTGTTTTACCAATTAGATCACAAAAGCCGTCAGCATGCTAAGTCTACCTTTATTTTTTAACAAATTTATTTAAAATTATATTCGCATGTAGGTCTGAGCCTATGTTTTATTTTTTACAAAGATAAAAAAAAATAGAGACCGATGATTTTTAAAATAGATGTCAAGTGTATTGGAATTTATTACCAAATTTAATTATTTTCTCTCGCGTATCAAAATGTAGCTTTAATTAAGTAAAATAGAGAATAACTAACTAAATCTACTGAATTATAACGCCAACTTTAGTGAAATAACTAAAGTGGATTATTTCCAACTAGATATTATAGAATTCGCAATTAGACGAATATTAATCAACACATTGCAATTTGTAGTAGCAAAATTTATTTTCAAAATGAAAATTTACGGCTGGGATGTTGATTTAAATTATTTAAATAATAATAGAGCTAGAAATTTTAATTTAAAACATATCTGTATTTTCATTTAATTTATATCTTCATTTGTAATTTCCCGTAATATTTTTTTTTCAACATGATGCTGTGCTTGTCTTTGTGTCGTCATGTTTCCAGAAGTCTCGCTTGCTCATTATGATTGATGCGATCGTCACTTACCTTTTAGTATCTGTAGCATTTATTATAGCGATTTCATCATTTTGACCTATAATAATATAAGTTTGTAATACTTCAAATTAGAATTTTGTCTTGCAAAAACTATCATATGCGTAAATTTTTAGGTTATTTTTAACAAAATTAAAAGTTCAATTCGTTTCAGGAATAAAACAGGAAATCATTAATAATATAGAATTTGAATGATTCAAAAATATATCTTACTGACAAAAAAACTTAACAGAACTAGTAACAACGAAATCCATTTATTCACACAGCAACAATTTAAAGTCAGTGATATGTGAATCTAATAATTGAGTGTTAATAATGCGTTAGAACAATCAAGCATTCTCACTCATTATAAACTGCTTTTTCGCTTTAGAGTATATATTTTTGTGTTCAATAGTAAACTTATTTCTTCTTAACAAATACATTATTTGTTACTGTTATTTTATGCTTTATAATCATATAACGAAGGGACGGCCGTTAAGTAATATTATTTGTTTCTTTTGATCCCAGTGAACAACTTCAAAAGTGTTGTGCCGACGCTGGGGAAGTCTAATTCTCCAAAATGTAAAGCCCATGGAGAAGTTTACTCCATTCATGTCTCTTCAGCGTAGAAACCAAACCTTGGAGTGGTAGTTACGATTAGCTCGGCTAAATAAGCATATCTTATACAGCCGGGCACTACGAGTCACTGGTAATGGGGGAAGAACCACCGTGTTTTTTGTTGTATTAATTATAAGTTTTGACTAATCTTAGTTTTTTTCAAAGAATTTGTCATTCTTTATTATGGTAGATTACGTATTATACATACATATCATAAAACGTAAATTTTCCCATATACTTTCCATGATTTAGGTCTACCTTTATGGATATATTGTGTTACGACTGTTATCTGCTTTTTTAGAATTTTTAGGTTAATTTACTTTTAATTATTTAAATTATGAAAAGTATCAGAATCAAGTCTCCCACGAATAACTCAGCGGCATATAATGAACACAAATCTCTTTGGTCACAAAGTTCGACATGTAACACTCAAATTATTACAGTACATACATCAGAGGAAAGGTAACAATAATGAAACATAGTAACAATTTAGATTAAAATGATTTATTTTCCCTACCGGATCAAATGATCCTTGTAGGACTAGTTTGAATTTGAATAAGAATTTGACTCTATTAATTCCACTTGAAGAGTTTAACTTCAAAGGATTAATATCCTTTGCAAGAGAGATTATCTCTAATGATCGCTCTGGAAGCGTCGTAAAACAAAAGAAACAAGGTAATGCAAAATTTGAAATCACCAAAAGAATAACAAAGAAGATAGAATCACATTACCTTTATTTATTGACGTAGTTGTTCGTTGTAATGATGCAACCGGTTTCGTCGATGTCTGCACACCACTTCAAGCGTGATCGGGGAGTTGTGATTGAAGACCGGGTTCTGTAGCGTTCCAGAAGGTACGCTTTCTTTCAAGCCTTCTGACAAGCGCGTCAGAGAGCTCGTTGATGGATTTGAGGAGCGTGAAATAATCTCGGAATATGACGCAATCTGCACGTGGCGTCTTTTGTAGAGAAGAAATCTCGATGATAAAATAGATTCTCGCTGTCTTAATTAAACAATGACGTAATTATGTACTCTTTCACTGGATTTCCATTTACAAAGAATATTATTCAATATTTTTTCTTTATTCTATTACACTTGAGGGTAGAACTGGTCTCGAGCCGTAATTATAAATTAAAAGAATTACTATAAACTTGAGCAGAGGGCTAACACCTCTCTGCTTGCTAGTGGTCCGCGCGGGAATGGCGCGCTGAGCTCTGGCCCCGTAGCAATTGGAAAGCCAGGAAGGTGGGGATGACTTCGTCACGTTTGCACCTGCATCTTCGGTCGGCATCTTTGAAAAGATCAATTCGATTGCCGAGAACTTTGCCGACAGCCAAAATATTATCGACAAATGCATGACGAAACTAATATTTTGATCACGTGAAATTATTTCGAGAACATAGAAGAATATCATGATTTCTATCGATAATTTAACCCATCCTAACTAAATGTACAGAAAATTAACGGCTTCTCCAAATTTGAGATTTTGTAAGACTGACCGTTCATAGCAAAATGGAGTCTTCTGATACTTTTTGATTTTGCATTATCCATTTCGCTATTCAAAATAATATACTCCTCACACTTGGAGGTAGACCAATGTACATTATTCTTGAGTAACCCTTCCATTCCACACGTGCACACCATTTTCTTTTTAGTTGTCTTCTCAATTCCATAACATCCTCCTCCTTAAAAGTTCTTAGATGCGGATATTTATTTTCTTATTAACGTATGAATGCTAACATTCCTGTATGAGAGTGAAACGTAAATGGAAAACAATAATGGAATAAGTCAATTAAAGCGACGATTGCGGGTTCTATTCGTATAAATACCAACATTAAAAAAAAGTTTTAGTTGGATATTCAATTAAGACCTCTACAATATTTTTCTGTAGGTCCTAGGAGACTGCCAGATAGCAAGCTGCTAGACTTGCCAGGCAGTACTGAAAGTGTACACTTTATGTACATAAATGTGTTTATTGATGTATGATACAATTTAAAATGTAGCTTTTGAGATGAATGTGGGCTTAAAGATTATGAAAAATAAAACGTAAAGATTTTGTACATATCTCAAAGGAATGGGCGACGAGAAACTAACTAAACAAAAACTCAATGCAAACATAAGTAGGAATCGTCGAAAAAGAGATTTGTTAAAAGTGTAGTTGAACCAGGTAATGAAATATCAAAATAAAATTATAAAGGAGTAAGAGAAACCGAAGGAACTGTTTTATGAGATGTGGAGGAAGTGACGAAAGTTGTGCCGTGATAGGAAAATATGATGCCACGTTCTCTCTGGCCACCTAAACAAGCAAGTGGGGTAATAACATGTATGCATATATTTATATTTCGTAGTATTTGTGTTACCATTTAATATTATATCCTTTTATAGGCAATTCCCCTCTATGAGAAAAAAATTGTTAGGCTTGCTTGATTGATTACATTCAATATGGAAACACAATCAATAAAAAATATTGTACTACATTTTCTGTTTGGTTGATTAATTTCTAGTCAATACACAAACATTGTCATACAAAGCGCCAAGTACTCGTATTATGCATCATCTTTATTTTTTGTTAAAAATGATTTTTTACTGATGATGAAATTACCATGATCGAGTTTATATAACAATAAAAAACCAGTTTCAAATTAACTTAAATCTGAATGTATTTATGAGTTATATTCTATGAATAAAATAATATGTATAATATAAAATGTATAAATATAATCTGTATAGAATAATATAGCACAACAGTTACACTCGTACTGCATTACGGAACAGAGATATACAAGGAAGTACGAGTATTTGTAAATTTTATTGATGTTGTACCTCACCAAAAGAGTTACAATTAATTGTATTAAAACTGTATTATTTAAACAAACTTTAAAAAAATCTTGAAATAATAATAAAATGACATTTTCTAAAGCGCCCTTAAGGATCCACTCTCATCAAGGCGCTCTGACTCGGGATTCAAACAAACATATTATTTACAGATTAAAAATATTACGCAATAAATAAAAACATAAGTTTAGTGTAAGGATAGGAATGTGGTGGCTGCGGCGATTAGATTTGGTTCTTCCCTATATCTGCTTATTTTTAGAAAAAACATATTTGATAAAAAAACTGTAGAAACTTGACCAAGGGAAGACGATCTACAAAGAAACTTGATAGATCTTCTGATATTTGATATGAACACATTTAGGTGTAGTCTAGTAATTTTTATAAGGCATCCCAAACAATATTGACGTTAAGTGATTCCTTAGCACCATTTAGAGAGCAAACTCTCCTCAGGGGCGCTCTAATACAAGATTGGAACCCATTCATAAACATTGATCAGACTTTCCAGAAAGGATTGTCTTTAAGTGCTTCCTAAAGCTGCACACGCCCCCAATATATAACACTTAGACTCATACTATCCACGCCACAGGATCAGCATCAGATAAAACTTTGTAATAATACCCTGCCCTATTGGATTGATTCGGAACATTACATTCATAGCGATGTTTATGATTTTTAATGAAGAAAAAAAAACAGTTATAATTTTTACTCTTTTTGGGATGATTATTTAAATCAATAGGAATCTTAAATGCACTTCCCTGTAAAAATTCTTAAACTGGGGTAGTGTTTTAAAGGTTTTTGCTTTAACTTTGCGGTACTCCGTAGTAGAATGTGTATCAAGAAATTAATTTGTTATTCCATTAATAAATTTATCATCGCGACACGTGGTTCTGCCTCCTATCTTGAGGACAATTAAGGAAATGGATCCCAATTTGCTACAAAAGTAATGTTAAGGTCTAGATTGTGTAACGTTTTATCTAGAGTGTGTGAGGTCTATTGACATAAAATAAATAATTCAATGACAACCGATTTTCTTTGCATATTTTTGTTCTTTACTTTTTACGTAGAATGCAAAACATTTCACTTTTCATTAAAATATTTTATTTGTATTAATAGTCTATATACACCTGATACATGACACCAGTTAGATCTAAGCATTGCTCTCGTAACAAACTGGGATCATTCCGCCGGAAAAGAGCCTCAGTATAGGAGGCAGAAACACGGGATAAATTTAATTAATGGAATAATTAATAATTTCTGGTTAAATATTCTGATATGATTAAATTTGCGTTTTGCATGACAATCTACAGATTTGCGTATCAATCACACTCCAGTTTCAAAATTTCATTATTAATTACTTTCATTAACTTTTCAATTGTTTTTATAAATTTATAATACATCCTAAAGTTTTATTATAGATTATTTACTAACAGAAGAACTGACACAAGTAGTCGAAGTTTACTTCGCAAAATTAGAGTCCATTAATCAAAACATCACGCATATCGACGACATTTTACTGATAGGGAATATCCTACAAGATCCACGATTCAGGGATTAATTGCACCTTTTCGACAGCAGGTATCGGTAGTTGACTTGTCTCGAGCCAAAAGATCGCGTACTACCCGCACTAATGAAAATATTCAAAGGGTACAACAAGGGAGTGTAGCTTATGATTAACTTCAACCAGAAAATATTCAGCTCAGCTAGGAATTTTACGAATGACATTGTAACGAATCGTAATAAACGATTAGCACATCTTTCCGTTAAAAATTCAGTTGGTGCAATAATCGAAGTCACACGATCTAAAATTATTTAAAACCAGGGCTGTGGAGTCGGAGTCGGAGTTGGAGTCGGAGTCGCGGAGTCGCGGTGTTTGGGCCGGAGTCGGAGTCGGAGTAGGAGTCGTAAAAAACGAGCGACTCCAACTACTTTTTCGTTAAAATTTAAAGTACATTTTTTTTAAATTATTATAATGAATGTGTATTGTGCACGAATATTAAACTTGCAGGCGCAAGTCGCGCCGATATGGTGAATCACCGAGATCCATTTAATGCATAAAGTCTACGAAAATGTGTTTGTCTCCTTCTTTCTCACGTCGAAAGAAAATTCTGTTGGCTGGGATCTATGTTAACCCCATGGTTCGATCCACATTGACGGAAGAACAAATAAATAGAGCTAAAAACGCTCTGTTTGAATTAACCGTTCGTATGAAAGGCCTTCGACTAGAAAAAGAGACGACAGCAGGCAGCGTACACGAAGTATCATCATCTTCATCCGACATCGCTGAATCTGAAGACGATTTTGAAAAATATCTCAATGAACAAGATAAACTAAAACGTCCTCGTTTGAATCACAGTCCCAATATAGATGAAGGAGACTCTATTTCAAAATTTAAAATTGAATTTTATGATGCATTGAAAATAATGGAAAAAATTGACCGAACTTATAAGTTAAATGTTGAAATGACAATACAGCGGTATCTAGAAATCGTAAAAGATTCAGCATTGATCGTTACAGCATTACCGCCAACCCAAGTATCCGTAGAGCGGTTATTTTCCGCTCTTAAAATTCTCAATTCTGATTTGAGAGCCTCTACGAATACAGATTTAATAGAAGCAATGTTATTTTTAAGAATAAATTCTATTAAATTCTAATAAATAATTATTAAAGTTTGATCTTGTTTTATTTTTATCCCTATAACATGAAAAAATGACTATATGCAAAGGTAGGAAACAACCTGATAAAATTGAGCTTTTTTGAGTCGGAGTTGTGGAGTCGGAGTTTGGAGTCGGAGTCGTGGAGTCGGAGTTGTGGAGTCGTGTTGTTGGCAAATATAGGAATCGGAGTCGGAGTCGGAGTTGTGTTTTTTTTTCCGACTCCACAGCCCTGCTTAAAACAGAAACATTGGAGCGCGACTTATGGGTCATTCTGTATAAATAAATCTATTTATAAAATATTGAATTCAAATAATCAAAAAAGGAAATAATGTAAAATAACTATTTATAACATGTTATACTAAACATAATATTTTTTTTGCTACGAGTAACTTAAACTTTATTCTGTTGTAACATACTTTCTTCTTCCAGTACTCCATTGTACTGGTTGATTAATTTAATAAAAATATTTTTCCGTATTAACCTTATATACTTAACAATGCTTAGATATCGTTATTATATTATTATTATTCCCATTGACTATCGTATAGTACTAGCATACTGTCGAATCAAAGAATCAAGGGTATGAGATAAGTTAGCCTATTAATCTTCCTCTATCATCCCCTATATTTGCTATAAACCTAACGAAATCATCCCTTTACAATAAGATCAATAAAATTTATTACCGACCTTCGGCGAGTTTTGCTCTTTGTCACATAGGAATTTCGCAAATAAATACTTAGACCATTTGCAATAAAGTCGAAAATCACTGAGACTTTATATTGAAGAGTTAATTTGCACTTAAATAAAGAAAACGTTTTTTATAACAACAAGATAGCAATAAATTTGAGGCTTGGTCTTGTAATAGGGTTTCTCAAGGCACAACGCCACTCCCTTGCTCATTAATTTTATTCAACCTATTTGATGAGAGTAGGTATTCTTGAATAATATATCCTTTGATTTGATTTCCTTTTATTTTTTTCTTTAATTTTTATCTGAAATTAAATTTCGTGTTCTTTTTCTCGAGGTGATCTCTACTGTCGGAGGTTTGCCACTATCATGAAAATTCTTATCTTGTTCACTGCAACTGGAACGATTCAGTAGAATATTGTAATAAAAAATGCATCAATGTCATCTCAGTTAAAATCTATTTTTCGAGAGCGTTTCTAAAATTTTCACGATTATCAAATAGCCGTCATAATTTTGATTTTTGCTGCGTTTGTGTCATCTTTTTTCTGATTTGTACACGTACATATGTTTTTCCTTTTGATGGTGTATTAAAGTTTTGATGTTTGTTCAATTTTGTTATTGATTCTCATTTTCGTGATGTTATATTCGTATGTCATCAAGTTCATTTGATTGGTGTTTGCAATTGAATTTTGTTTGGTTTTTCTTTTTGTACTCGTATAATTTGTATTGAATCCAAAATGATGTGCACGTTAAAAGTAAATAAATAAATACTAGTGCTAATAAGAAATAAAATACATATATGTTTCAAAGGATATTGGGATACTGGAAATTTTATCCATTTAGTAAGATACTTTGATTTTATAATTTCTTGAAAAGTAACGTGCTATTAAAGTTTATTTTACTCTTACAAAAACGATGATTTCAAAAATAAACAATCTTAAATAATTGCGCTTAATGAATAAATACAAAATAGAAATCATTTAAACTTCAGTTTCGATACATTTCGCATCTTTTAAAACACTTAGGATTTTTTTTAATAAATCAACTGATCACAAAACAAACCAGATACTTAAATTATGAAATCTTTTTAATTTTAAGGCATTTGGTATATCTGTAAAGTAAGATATTATCAAATAGTTTTTATAACCTACATATAAACAGGAATAATTTTTGGTTATTTTTTAAGCATTAGCAAAAGCTTGATTATTGCTATTATATATTTACCTTGTTTTTATTTATTCATCTCATATTGAGAGGCTCTATAAAAATGACAAAGAATTTTCTCGTAATGAGTGATTTTATTTTCTTGACAAATCGAAAAATATATGATTTTTTACTAGCGACTTCTTTTTTAAAAGAGCCCCAGTTGATTTAGTTCATTAATAAAGTATTTGAATCATTGCTAACGTGGACAACTGCGAGTAACGTTCCTACGCTGATGGTTCTAAAACCAAAGTGTTATTGGGGTTAAATAAAATATTCTTATGATCTCTCGGGCATGATCTGCAGCATATTTGAGAACTACTAAATAATTAAATATATGGATTAGCAATCTTTAAAATATTATTTTTATTCCTTATATGTATAGTCTATTTATTTTGTAAACAATCATAGGTCTGTAATTGTGATAAGGTTGTAAAACACGCTAAGAAAATTGTAAACTATATTATTTTTTATTTGGTACAAAAGACAACCTCCGTAGCCTGGTGGTAAGACACTTGTCTGTCGATCCGGAGGTTGCGGGTTCAATCCCCGCTGGAACCCAGATTTTTTTAAATAGGATTCCAGTCTGGTTAACACTTAGGACCTATAAAAACATCTTTCTGGTTGGTTGGAAGAGATTGCCACATGACAATAAACTCGCCAGGTTAAAAAAAAGTTTTTTTTGTAAATTTGACTGCTAGGAGTATCTTTTTAAACTTAACCACAAAGCAGCTTTTCAGATGAAATTCAGATTACCGATGAAAATAATATATCCCTCGTCTCCATAAATGATGAAAATAGACCATCAATTTCCAAAGATTAACCCATTGAAAGTGAAATGCGGACTGAAAGCTTGATGGCCGATCAAATTTTATAGAAGGTTCTGCTAAATATAAATTAAATGACGCGGCAAACAGCCATAAAAACGTTTTTTGGCCGCAGCGCGTATAATTTTTGATCGTTAAAATAAACCAAAACACAATTGGATGAATGCAGGAAATTTGATACATTTACGAGATTATAAACGCGCCCTAGAATGCCCTTTGTGAGTTTGTTTTCTGAATAACAGAAATGAGTTTTCCGAATCACAGAAGAATAAGATTTCTATAACCATGTTTATTCCCACTGACTTAAAATCGTGTTTTGAAATATGTGCATCTGTAGAAAGATTCATATCATTCATTACACACATGTATTTTTCCAGGAGATATAAGACATGTTTTCCGGAGATATATACACCATGTCATATTTTCGAAATAATTTTTACGTAACGCGATGTAGATATATTTCATGATTTTCAGCAGTTGAACAATGTATGAACATTATTTTTGAAAAAAATAATAATAAAAGAATAGTGCTAAATATCACTATCAAAATATTAAAACAAAAACCAACTCTTGGCGTTGTATTCTTGGCGTTGTATTTTGAAGAAAATACACTGTATTTTGCTCTTTTATTCAATTATGTGACTAGCATAATTAAATAAGTGAAAGTAAACTTAAGCCTGATGTGTTAAGTAAGATATTTGCAGCATATATTATGAATAAATGAAGAAATTCTGAAAAACAAATATATAATATAAAAGAGATTGGAAGGAACGGTAGAGTAAGATGAAGGAAAGTATTGTTGGATCCAGTGAAAGATCAAAAAGAAGGAAAGGTAAAATATCAGAGAAATCCTAAGAGTTGTATGAGAAGGAGTATGGATGTAGAAGAGGCGAAGAATATATATCAAGATAGCTAATTTACTCTCTGCCTACCCTGACAGGGAAATGGCGTGATGGTATGTATTACTTGAATTGACAAATAAACCGTGAAATTCATGGGAGATGATTAAATAATTATAATAAAAGATCAATTTAAACGAAATATAGTTTTTTTTTTCATTACTACCTATTGTCCTTTTCAATCCGAATTTCTTTTTATTTGCCGATTTCAGTGAATAGTTTTTTTTAATTCTAGAACTCAATCAAAGTAATATATACGAAATATTCTATGGAAAACATAAGACAATACCGTTTTATAATTGAGCTATATAAATAAATTGATCCAGTCGGCCAGAGCTGGCAAATTTCCATATCGTGATTGCACTTTGAGACAAATAGATCTCACATTCGTGTCCAAAGTGAATATTTGAAAATTGATTTCTAGTGAAGATGAAAAATTTGAGGGTATTTCCATAATGATAAGTTTTTGTCTTCTTATTTTTAAAGGCTTTTTGTCCTATTTCCACATTGAGTTCTCTCTCTCTACAAGAAGCAAACTCGCAATTGTCCTTCCATCCTGTCGAAGGCATCCTGGGAAACAGTTTGTTAGTCATCTTTCTCTCGAGTAAAATCTATTGTTTTCTTTTTTGTCTTTCCCATGCGACAATATATAATACTTCGCATTATTTTATGAGAGTTTATTATTTTACCATTTAACGAATGTCCTGTTAAATTCCTTTTAAATTCTAATACTTCATACAAAGTTCTATAAAATATCACTCGCTTGAAGTAATAATCCTCAATTTATGCATGGTAACTATTCTTTACATTCATTTAAAGTCAAAACACTTTTTTCCCCTTAACATTGCTAGGTAGGTAATTTTTTTACTAACGTAACTAAAATAACTTAAATCTAAAATGCAAATTGTTCTCATAAATAAAAGTAACACGAATAAATACTTTCGTGCCATTTCAAATTCACTTTGGAGTCTGAATAAGCTTCCGATTTCGCATTAATTAAAAATCATAAACTTTTGCTTCATCTATAAATGACGTTCCAAAATCAGACTTAAAAGTTTTTTCCCTTTCCACAAAACCGATGAGAGGTATACTATAATTGTATAATATAAAAATTTGATGTCGCTTAACTTATACTTACAAAAAAAAGTTATAAATTTTCAACATTTCTTTTCAATACATTTTGTAAACGCTTAAGTTGTTTTCGACGTCCATTATTAAATAAATCAGGTGTGGGTTCTTGAAAGCACTTGGGGAATTCACTTTCCTGTCCAATGCAAACTGTTGGCCCCTCAATTGTTCATTCAACTTATGAAACAAGTGGAAGTTGCTGGGAGCGAGATCTGGACCGTGTGGAGAATGTGGTAGCACAGAAAATACATTTTTTTCAATCGGTTACATTGCCCTGCTGCAATTATTTAATTCAATTCTAAAAAAATGTTTTACATGGTTCTCAAATCGACTTAAAAATGGTTGGAATAAATAAGAAACTGCATGAGGAGTAGAGAACTGATATTGTTAAAAACATTCCGCATAATTACATTTTTTCCGTTTTTAATATCTTTTTTATTTCTTGGTACGGAAGACTTAAAAAATTTGCTTTTAAGTCTTCCGTACCGACTTTCGTAATTTTACTAACATATGTATAAAATTGTGCTCAGATCACGCTGTTTCCTTTTTCAGGTAGACATATATAACATAGCGTTAGATTTTTCTACCGTGTCACACAAATTTCTTCTTCTCTACATCCATACACCTTCTCATAAAACTTCTACGATTTCTTTGATATCTAACATTTTCTTCTTTCAAAATATCATTTGCACAATCCAACCATACTTCCTTTGTCTTCCCCTTCCACGCATTCTACAACATTTTCACTATATATTTATTGTGTTAGTCTTCCTTCATTCATTAATTCTACGTGTCCAGTTATCTCAGAGTGGTCTTATTTATCTTCCTTAATACATCAGCCCTAAGTTTACATCAATTCTTACCATTTAATTCCGCATTGTATCATATAAAGTATTGCCACACTATGTATTCTCTTTAGTGTACAAATTTCCACAAAATTTATCCGACTTCTTTCAGTATTTTTCTACGTCCATGTTTCACTCTCGTGCATAAATTCTTACACGGATAAGAAAGTTCTCATAAAGATTATATCATCTTCTCATATTATTTAATGATACTTTATTATCATCCGTAACGATAAACTTTAATATAAACCAGTCCCAAGAGTTGAGTTAAGTAGTGGGTTTGAGAACTTATAACTCGAGTTTCATCCTATCGTTGTTTGTTACGCATAAAGTATAGTGAAAATTTTGGACAGTATTATTTCGCGAAAGTTCTTTTAACCTTTAAATTAATTTGCAAATAATGTATCTTCTTTCTCTGTATGCTGGCAAAGTGCTGTGTTCATATGAAAACACCCACTGATAAGTGATATTAGCATATTTTTGAAAGGTCTTTTAACTAACTGTATCATATTTTATTTTATTATATATAGGTATCTGTTACAATCTAATTTTATATAGGTATCGGTTACAATCTAATGTTTCATAAGTAATCGGCGAATTTTAAAGATTAATTAACATTTAAGCTAAAAAACTGGGCTTGGCTCAATTTTTCACTAAAACAATTCAGTAAGAAGTATTTTTCTGTATTCTTATTTAGTCTATTTTTATATTTCTCTACAATTAATTACCATTAAAAAACTATAAAAGGATATAAATGTTGGCGTGATTAGACCATACAGCAGATCTCAGTTCACTTGGTTGACAAAAATCCTTACGTTAGCCCGAAATATATTTTATATATCAAGATAGATGCTTTAGATAACGTTATGCAAAATTTTATTATTCAGTGGACGATTCAGTGGAGTGGACGAAAACTAGGATTGGAGAGAATTTGACCTATCAAGTTGTAAAAAAAGCTTAGTCCTAGACGCTAAATCTCTACAAAAGTCCAACATATTGCACTACGTGCAACACTTAATATTTTTTAGTTCGACTTTGTAACGATCTTTCTGGGTAAATCAGGTATCCTTCATCCTTATGGAAAACTAAGTCAGCGTTATTTATCTCCGTTTATTTCTCGGTCTTAACTATCATGCATTCACATATATTTATATGAAAGTATTTAATAAATAAATTGATTAATTAGTCGTATTATCATCTATGGTAGGCTTAGCTGTAATACAGGAATTACAAGAACGCTTTTATCACCACAAGAATCTAACTAAAAATCTACCAAATGGAAGGTTTCGGTAGATTGAATCTACTAACTGATTGGTTTGAAACATTAAACTCCTTTTAATGAGAGTTGAAGCTGAAATATAAGAACTTGCAGATAATAAATCGAATCACGCATAAGTGTCATATATTCAAAGAATAGTTGAAAGATATCTACTGTTATAGTAAAGATATCTACTATAGTAAATATATCTACTACAGTAAAGATATCTAATATAGTAAAGATATCTACTATAGTAAAGATATCTACTATAGTAAAGATATCTACTATAGTAAAGATATCTACTATAGTAAATATATCTACTATAGTAAATATATCTACTACAGTAAATATATCTACTATAGTAAAGATATCTACTATAGTAAATATATCTACTACAGTAAAGATATCTACTATAGTAAAGATATCTACTAAAGTAAAGATATCTACTATAGTAAAGATATCTACTATAGTAAAGATATCTACTATAGTAAATACATCTATTAGACGAGTATAAACCTATTGTTTTTATTGATTCGTATGATTTCCTTGAACACACCTGAACTGTCGCTAATGAAATATTGAAGAGCGTTGCCGAAAGACAACATCGTCTTCGGTCTCATTAATCGAGTATCTTGGCTAAATATTACTGGAGTATGCACGGAACTCGTGGTTCATCTTTGCACATGGTAGCAATTAAATAATAATAACACCAGACGTTAAGAGTAACAAGTCTAGCATATGGAAGTATTGTTGCCAGGCGAATATTTTTATAATACTGAGACCCTTTCTTTTTATATTTTTTAGAGTATCATCGGGAATTGAACCCGAAATCCCCGGTTTAGTGATTGAGTGTCTTATCAACTAGACTATGAACTAGTCATCCCACATTGTGATCGTTCTAAAAGAAGAAAAAAATTGAATTTTTTTTTCACAATTATCATCAAGTAGCGACATTTTCCAACGTTCATATTTTATGTCACATTAGTTTTATTTGTAATACTAAAATGCTCCATAATTCTCCCCCTGGGTTTAGTGAAGAGATCGTTATGAAACAGGATTGGCTGTATTGGAAAAGGGATGATCCAGGGAGATACCCCAGTGAGCCCGATACAGGCTTTGGGATTAAAATAAATTACTTTTGTAATTTCTGGCATATGCACGATGCGCCATATTGATATAATTACAAGTGGTTTACAATATGAAAAAAAAATCAAATGGATTGATAGGATGTATTAAAATGAATATGAATAATTTCCGAACTTAGAGGACGACCTTCGTAGCCTAGTTGATAAGACACTTATCTTCCAACTAAGGCGTTTGTGGGTTCGATTCCCGTCTGTACGCAGATTAAAAAAGGTTCAAAATTGAGTTTCACATGTGTTTTAGCATCTTTTTGGTTGTTAGGAAGAGATTATTCCATGGCAATAATTCACTAGGTTGTACAACGAAAGTATAATTCAATGCAATGCAAAGAGGAATATTATACACATTTTTAATTTTATGGAGTTAGTTAGGGATTAATGAATCCATTCGGTGTCAAGTTAAATTTGTATCATATCTAGCTGTTTTAAGAGTACAACTAGGGAGAGGAGACGCAAAAGAGCAACCAGTACACTCTTTGGGATCGAGTAAATATATATATAAAGATCCCTCATGATCGAGTATAATTGTCAACCATCCTGCGGATTGACGACGCCTGTGAGTGTATAGGTTTATTGTGTACAAGCTGTTGCACTTCAGCAAGCACACATCTACACCTGACAGATCAAACCCAAAATTCCGATGGGAAGGAGATCTATGTTCCAAGACGATAGACAGGTTTAATCTGCTACAGTCTTTCATTAGAGAAAGTTTTATATAGCGCTTTTTTTGTATTACTTTGTAAAAGTGATATTTGGTTCTTAGCAAATAAGCTCCAAAAAATATAAATTTTGTTTAAAAACGGTCTAAGAGAAAAACCAACCCGGAAGTGAATCGAAATCGAATGTGGTGCGTCCGCATGCTTATCGTGAATGCTTATTATTAACATAGACCACGGCCACTGTCATTAAATATTTCACCTATAATTTGCAAATTTTATTTACGAAGATAATGATTAGGGAGGCTTAATGCCATAAACGATATTCGAGTCGAGTCTTAGTGAAAGGAGACCAGAAATATCAGAAGGTCTAGAAAGTACAGTTAACAATTCGATAATCAGTGTCGTCTAAGATTTCACCAGAGAATAAGGTGATGTGATTGATATCTTAAACTTAGGATTGACTAGGATTGTTTCTACTCTCAACCCAAAATGAGAGGAAGAAGGATATGATGTAATACAATCATGTCACATATGTGTACCACGATTCGATGAGGTGAAATTATAGTTATGATAATGATATTTACATTAATCAACATACCTACCATCTTAGGATTTGTATTAATGTACAACGCTTCCATTGTACGAGTATATATAGTACAATAAAATATGGCGGACTTATTGCTATGCGACAACCTCTTGCAACTAATCAAAAATGTATTAAATAAATGTGTAGGGAAAGCTTGACTGGAAGCTCTTATTTAAAAAAATCTAAGCACCAACGGAAATCAAACCCGTAACCTATGGACTGGAAGACAGTTGTCTTACTAACCAGGGCACGAAGGTTGTTTGAAAATATCAACGAAATAAGGATTAAGCGTATCTCAAATGGTTTAATCTATCTTCCATCGAACCATTCTTTATCAAAATTGTAATAGTAATTATTAAAATCCTCAGTGATCATTGTCATGATTGTCAGTAATTTTGTTAATCAAAAACAACTGTGCGTTTGTTGATTTTATTTTATGCAACTATTGCAATCCAGCCAGCATACATAATTGACAAATTAAACCCAAAGTTTCTCCGCAGTCCAGCTATTAAAAATTCGTCTTCTGACCTGGGTGGTACGGGATCGACACTCGTAGGTACCCAATTTTATTTATGGGATTTCACTTAAGACCTCTGGTTGGTTGAAAGAGATTGTCACATGGCATACATAAAAAAATAATTTAAAAAATCGATAGCAAGGAGATCAAAGTTACAAGACGATTAGCAGGTTCATCAAATGTAGGTTCTAGTTAGGTATATTTGTTTAATATCTGTGTTTTTGTGTTGCTTAATAGTATCTACTATAAGAATTTATGATAAATAATCAGCTACAGAAAAATATAAATTGAGATTTAGCATTATTTAAGAGTAAAACTAATTTAAAAGCAATCTGCTTGGTATCGAACCTGGGGTACCCACTTGCCTAGTGTGAACGTCAACCGTCACGACCACCAAAAATAGTAAACTGATACTTACAAATGTAGATGTTCAGAACACGTAATCTATATGGTATATCAAAATTGGTTTAAAATAGGAAAAAACCAATTGTAATTATATAAAAAAAAATTATCAATAAAGTAATGTTGTAGAAAATTAATAATAAATACCAGAAATTGTGGATCAGAGTTCATTTTAAATTACTTCATGGGAGGTTATTGAAATCCAATCTACCGATGCACTAGAGTGTTCAGCGAGCCAAGAAATGAGGTTTATAGCTTGAAGAATGTAGATTTATACTGGTGACTTGATGTTAAGTCGTACCGAATAAATAATATGACTGGTAGTTATTGTGAAAAATGCAGTGGAAAAATAGAACCAAGTTTTAAGAAAAAAGTTTATTCATATTGCATTATAATTTTGTTATATTATATATTATAATTTTGTTGAGTACAAGCTGATAAGTTTTTCCATGTCGAAAATGACGCATTTTTATAACATGTCGCCATAAATAAAACAAAAGAAATTCTTGCAAAGATTCTAATATTAATACATCAGTCTTTGATAATACAGTTTAACACACTTTTTAACATGCAAGTGAAATCTGGTGATTGTAACGTATTGTCATAAGCCAATCTCATCCAACCAACTATAAACATGTTAAACAACATTTAAGTGAAAAACTGATAGGCACCCTTTAAAACAAAAATTGGTACTAACGGAATCGAGCCTCCTATCTCCGGGCTGGTAGTCAAGCGCCTTATTCACTAGAACACCGAGGTAATCAATTTGAACAGTTTTAATTCTTAATTATTACAGAGTTGCAAAATTATATTAAAAAAGTTTAACTCTCACAAGATTACGTACACATGAGTTTTTTTACCTGTGTTACCCTTCTATATGGTGTTACCCTTCTACCTGTGTTACCCTTCTAGGGTGTGGGCTGAAAAACATCTGGTGTCCCCGTGGCTGGGTTCGCCCTATATTGGTGGGGTGTATCTTGGCCGAGGGGATGCTATTAGATGAGCCCAGACCTCTTAATAGCTTCTGTATTTAATGTATTATCTGCAATTTATGTGTTTTAGAAGTGTTATTGAAATATAATCTGAACATACTATGTTGCTATCAATAAACCTATTATTTATTTATTTATTTATTTATATATCCAAGTTAGTATTTCGGACATATTGAAGAGTGTGACTTGGAGCCAATTTTGTCTTCGGCTTCAATCAGTGATGTTTGAGGTTAAGAAACTCTGTAGTAGGCATGAAACTCGCGGTTTGTTACTGTATTACACTTTCGTTGTATACTTTTCATGTGGCCATTTCTTCCAATAAACCAGAAAGATGTTAAAGAGGTCTTAAGTGAAAGCCAAATTGGAATCCTTTCGTTTTTTAAATATGCTAGTGATTATGGGGACAAGATGTTTTATGAGATGAACCGATCAAATAAAGGAGATAATAGGATCCTCTTTAAGCGCTACATTCAACATGTCCCAGGACCGGAAAGGATGCAGACAGGTGGTGCGCCAAATTCAAGACATAACAGAGGACCACGACGGTTAGTATAAAACAATCGATGAATAAATATCCATATTTCATAGAATATGACGAACTCCTTAGCGCAGTGATAACATTCTTGACTTATATTAGGGGGCTTCGGATTGATGCCCGATGGTACACAAAAAAGGGGCCAGTCTGGTAACAATACTTGCAAGTACCGCGCGGTAGTGTTACCAACACATTATCATATACGACATCAGTGGCTTAGTTAGTAAGACTCTTGTCTCCCAGCCCGAAGATTGTGGGTTTGATTACCATTGGAACCTAGATTATTTTTAAAAAAGGATTCTTGTCTGTTTTTCCCTTAAGATTCCTTTAACATCTTTCTGGTTGGTTAGAAAATATTGCCACATGGTAATAAGTCCGTCAGGTTGTACTGTATACTACGAAAGTGTAATACAATACAACATGGTGGGGAGAAACTCTTTCAACCGACCAAAAAATGTTAAATAGGTCTTAAGTAAAACTATTTTATGTTTTGGCAAATTCCTTTTTTATTTTTTTTGTATGTACTATTAGGAATCTACGAGTAAATCGCGGGTTGATGTTAAGTGTCTTGCCAGCCAGGTACGATTGAATGAATTATAAGTCCAACGGTTAAATGATCTTATGTTTTTATTTATGAAACAAACAAATGTCAGGAAAAAACGACCAATAAATTCAATTTACAAAAAACGATTTTTAAGTGACGAGCCCAACCCAGCCCACGCATTATGTTCTGTGAACAGCTCAATCGACATCGATTCCAGTACATTTGGCTGAGTGCTCTGTGAGCGGTCTCGAGCGCCAGATCCGTAATGACAGCCGTTAGAGATATATTTGATAAGTTTTATTATACAAGTGCTCGATGCCACCATTTCGCTATCTGTTATTGATTCAAGTTTCAATCGGCCCTCGCTGGGAGAATTAAAGTAATAACCGTGTTTGTTGAGTGCCTCACTTCGATTGGTTAAGACGCGTTCTCATTTTTTAAGTTTTTAACCAAACGATCCGAGTCGATTAAAAAATCAAACTTATATGAACATTTGATAATCGATTATATTTCAATACTGTTGACAACATCATATCTTTATTCTATCAGCTTAGAAATACATAACTGCGAAGGTATTGGGTTTTCCTCCTTAGCAACTCTTTTTCCTAGCAACTGATTGAGCACAGTACGCAAGTCGGCGGCCGTGATCTAACGGTAAGCCTTTATCCTAAGTAAGCGGGAATCCCAGGTTTGATTCCCAACAAATTCTATTCGGGGCTGATTTTACTCTTAGACCGTTTTTAATAAAAAAAATACGTTTCTCCTTAGCTTTATATGTTGCGTTCTATAAATTCTTATATCGCTATTAAAATAACACAAACATACTGCTACATAAAACTCTGCATACTAAAAAGCTGTAGCAGATGTAACCTGCCAATCATCATGGAACATTTATCTTCTTGCCATCGGAATTTTGGGTTTGATATGTCAAGTGTGTATGCTTGCTGAAGGGCGACAGCTTACATAATAAAAACAAATATATCCAACGGCGTCTTCCATCCACAAGATGGATGACGATCATATTTGATTACGGGGGATAGCTTATCGTACAGTGCGCTTATCATCAGTTTATTATTAAGTTTAAAACAAATGAATTTAAACTAATTTTAATCTTTTTCAATCAAATCTATTACTTTACATGTTTTTATCACTTCAACAATAGTAATAAAATCAATCCTTAACATATGAAATAAATAGACAGCGAAATATGTGGATAATCTCGGCTTCTTGTGTAAATACTTTTTGACAATTTGTTTGAAGAATAAGCTATTTGGATTTCTTGCAGTTTTGGTTTATGGAAGCCGAAAGTCATCGCAACTTCTCATGCGAAGCTTATGAGCCACCTTATCACATATTTTAGGGTATACTTTGGCCACAAATTATTATACGAGTATATCTTACAAATATAGACTAGAATATTAAAAAATGTCGAGTAATTTATCGTACACATACCTAGTTTAAAAATCCTATCCTTAATTCTAGTGCATTGACTTAATTTTAAAATAGTATGCATCCTTTTTTTATTTGAATTTCCTTAGTTGAGCTTCATTGCTCGCAAAAAAAAAAACGTATCTGATTCATCGAATATCGTATCCCTGGTACGAGTAGGTGTTCTGACTGATTTGTCCGCGTCCTCAAGCATTTTGATCACTCTTATTCGTAAGATACCCTTAAAAATATTAGTATCGGTATTTCAGACATATTAAAGATGTTGCTTTTGGCTCCAGTAATCGAGCCTTCGGGTTAAGATCCTTTGGAGTAGGCATGAAACTGGCGGTTCGTCATTGCACATGTTAACAATATTACCGCATGTGAAAGACAATAACAGTCGCATCTAAACTTGGCACACGTGAATATTGCTGTCAAATGAACTATTTTACCAAAAGGGACCTTTTTTATTGGGTTCCATTAGGTATCGGGAGCAGGTCGTCTTGATAATTGGAAATAGTGAATAAAAACATGCTTTTTAAAAAAAATGGTACTTTAGAACTTAAGGCAAGCAGAATTAAGTGCCAATTCAAACGTTTGATTGTAAAATTTAAAAAATGTGTTAGACTTTAGAAAAATCTCTTTTTAACGCCAGAGTGATCTTTTTAGTCATTTTGCTCATAGCTGAGTGTTGTGGTTCCTTCATGGTCTAAAACTGTCTTTGGGTTTTAAGCCACGATTAGTGCAACACCCAACGAGGAACTAAATATCTCTTTGATTTAGTCTTTCCACTTTGTTGAAGACCATCATCCCGCTCTCCGTCTCTCAACACTTCTAACATAGTTACTACCAGATTTTTCAAACTGTCGTCACCTTTTCTAGCGAGGATAGTCATCTTTTCTAGTATTGATAGCTTTTTTGATCTGTTGATCCTGGAGTATAGGTAAGCTTTAATTATCATGCCATTAGCTTGTTGTGATTATTCTCCTCAAAAGTGTTGCCGGTTGTTGTAATGCCCATACGGGGGTTTCGGGTTCGATTTCTGATGGTATCAATAACGATAAAAACATTACAATTAGGTAAGGCAAGAGCACAACATAGTTCACTTGCACTTTATAGTATTATTTTATGTTTTATTTATACAGATTATGACTTGGTAAACTTGTTTTCTTGTGGCAATTTCTTAAAACCAACCAAAAAATGTTAAGGATACCTGAAGGGGAAACCAGTCTCTTTTTAAAAAAAATAGGTATCAACGGGAATCAAACCCACAACCTCCATAATGGAAGACAAGTGTCTTACTAACTAGACCACGGAGGACGTTTTTGAAGAGTTTGCTATTGATTTATTTAAAAAATAGCATGTGGGCCATTTACTTTGTTTTCTGCTGCAATCCGCCTATCCGTTGTTCAAGTTAGCTAATATAGTTTTGTGGTTTTGTTTAACGGAAAGTCGATCAACTCCACTTGATACGTGAGAACGAAGCTTTATAGCTGGGGATTTAGTAAACTGCCTCGAGTGTACTTATTTTCTTGCCTCTTTCTCTCATTTTATCTCTTCTCTCTTTTATTTGCACACGCCTGCCGCTATTCGATTAAGACCATTCAAAAGATTTACTCGTGCTTATGACGATATCTTTTTGGAATTTTTATGAACATATTGTTAAAAACCTTAAGCGCGTTGACATAGCGAAAGAGAGCGCTTTAAGAACCTTCTTATTCGTTGAAAAGCTTTTTGATTATTGTCGAGATGAACGCCTCTTCAATTACTAAATAATCCGTTTATAAGAAACTTCATGTAAAATGGCGTATACAACATTTTCACTTGTACTTAAGTCTTTTGAATAAGAGTACCTATAAAGTTTTTTCAATAATAAACATGAAATAGAAAAGATTGATAACTTAAGAGTACCACATATTTTTACAGTATCAGGGTAGGCAGAAAGGACAGATCATCAGACATCCCTATCAAAATACACATCCTTCGCGTCTTCTACATCCATTCACCTTTTCATACAACTCCTACGATTTCTCCAACTTTTTACGTGTCCTTCTTTTACATTATTCACTTCATCCAACCACACTTTCCTTGGTCTTACTCTATCACTTTTACATTGCATATTTGTTTTTTTAACTTTTCTTCATTCATTAGTTCTATAATATGTGCCTAAACATTTCCTAGTGTTTGTATTCATCTTACTTAACACGTCAGCCTTAAGTTCACATTCATCCTTAATCATACTAATCTCCTATACTTATCACTTAAATAATGACTAGATTTTAGCAAATCCAGTAATTTATTTTTAAAAAAATTTGCTGATACATCGGAATGCTTTTTTTCAAACCGTGTTCTATAATTATAATTTTTACTATGTATTGGTATTTACTCCATTTCCTTTTCAAAATATCATTCACTTGATCCAAATATACTAGGTTAGTCAAAAAGTTTTGAAAGCGGAAATGAAAATACATTTTTTTTGGGGAGAAATCACGTTTATTGCTCAGTATAGTCTCCCATAAGATCAATACACTTGGTCCAACGATCTTCCAACTTTGTTGTCCCATCACGGAAGTGACTTTCTGGAAGGCCTGCAAAATACTCCTCTACGACGGCTATAACCTCTTCGTTTGATGAAAAATGCTTTCCACGAAGGGATTTTTTGAGGTGTGAGAACAGCCAGAAGTCAGAGGGAGCTAAATCTGGCGAATAGGGTGGATGCTGCAACAATTCGTACCCCAATTCACTGATTTTCGCGATGGTTTTTTGAGCTGTGTGAGCAGGTGCATTGTCTTGATGAAAAATGATTTTTTTCTTCTGCAAACCGGGTTTTTTTCACAAATTTTTTCATCCAACTGGTCCAAAAGGTCACAATAATAATCAGAGTTGATTGTTTTACCAGTTTGGAGATAATCTATCAATAAAACTCCTTTTGCATCCCAAAAAACTGACGCTAACACCTTCTTGGCCGATTTCTTGACACGAACTCGCTTCGGAGCCAAAGTTCCTGGTTCACACCACTCCTTAGCCTCTTGTTTTGATTCAGGATCATGGTGGTAGACCCAAGTCTCATCCATAGTGATGAATTGACGCAGAAAATCCTTTTTATCTTTTCGGAATTGCTCCAAATGTTGCTCAGAAAGTCGCATTCGAACGTGTTTTTGTTGCATTGTTAGCAAATGCGGCACCCATTGTGCACACAGTTTTTTGAAACCCAAAACTTCAGCGAAAATATGCCATGTTGTTCCATGTGAGATGCCTATGGTGTCAGCTATTACATCCACAGTCGATCGATGATCTTTCAAAACCATATCCTGTAATTTCGCTATGATTTCTGGTGTTGATGCACTTTTTGGACGTCCTGAGCGTGGATCGTCTTCAACGCTTGTACAGCCACGCTTAAACTCCAAAATCCATCGGTGAACGGTTGGAAATGAAGGAAAAGACTCTTTTAATACTTTCACCAACTTTGCATGGGTCAGATCTTCCAAAACAAAGAATTTAATCACTGCACGATATTCGGATTTTTCCATTGTTAAAAAATACACTGACACGTCAACTTCAAATGGCTTGTAAACAAAGAATGAATTGACAGATCGAAATGAAATTTTGAGTACGTTCTTATGAAAGATGAAATATTAAAATGGCGTAGAAATTTTGGTTTTTCTACTGCTCCATAGATGTCGCTTTCAAAACTTTTTGACTAACCTAGTACTTCCCTGGTCTTTTTACCACGTCTTCCACTAAATTTTGCACTTTATACTTGTTTTGTTAGTCATATTCATTTCTTCGGTCTACATCCCCAAACCATCTCAGAGTGCTCGTTTTCCCCTTACTCAAAACATCAGTTTCAAGTTCACATTAATTCATTCCGCACCATGTATTTTAAAACTCTTAAATTAATTTTTAAACCGATGTTCAGAGATACCATTTCATACCGCAGTTAATAAATTATTATTTATTTCGGTGCCCTTAGCGTATAAAGATTTTTGACGGCGCACAGTTATCGGATTGACCAATCTAGAGGGACAAAATCCTAAAAATGAAAATCAATACTTCACATGAAAAATGCCGTTTTAGTGTGTCAAACAAACCTATTGATAAGATGCAATTGCCAGATTTTTCAAGAAACCCTTATTTTATTTTTTATGACGGAACAAAGTGACGCTTTGTGTCGCAGGTATAAAATATTTCTATTAGTACATTTCTGACTTCCGAAGTTTGTGCACGTTAACAGTGTTTTAAAAAAATATTTAAAATAGTTTTCGTGAGGACATCGTGTTCTACAGGTATTTATTCATTTATTTATGTCATAATTATATTAACTTATTTATACAATAGATTATTTTTATAACAATAACAAATTCATGAAATTTCATCCTTTGCATTTTATTGAGTTCAAATTTAATAAGATGTAAGGTTATGTGCAATATGTCGCAGGGCTATGAAACGAAGTTTAAAAAATAATCTTATATATTCTTTAAATAAAAAGTATCACAATTTACCGCGATTTTGTGCGATTTCTTAAATATATATTTTTTTGTTATGGGGACCAGACTTACGAGAATTATTATTTTTGAAGTATGGCGTTCTTACCCTTCGAAACACCGCATTCAGCGTGTTTATGATTTTGTAAAAAGGTTTTACAATATTCAAGATGATAAAGAAGCAGAAGCTATAAGATTAAAAGTTTTTGTAAAAACCGAAGGTGAGAAAATTCGTCAAAAATGGGTACAAAAACAAAGACGTTTGAATTCGTTTTTAAAACTCTACCAACTTTGGCTTTGTGACGATTTAGATTTTTCTTCTCCAATGCAGACAATTAATAAGGCATGCCATACAGCTAAAATATTTCGAGAATGTTCATCCGAATCAAAAAGGAGAAAAGTGCGTGATTTGGTTACCAGCTACGAGAAGGAAGAATTGACATATGAAGCTGCAGTTAGTGTTCGAGTCAGTGGTAGACGTGATGGGGCAAATTCAATACAAGAAATGTTGACTGCATCACCAAGAAGAGCAACGAGTTATAAAAAGGCAAAGAAACAAATTTTAACAACTCCAATACAAAATCCTTATTCCCCAGAAGAAGGTTTAGCATTGTTCAATGCAAAAAAAATACGGTAATGTACATAGTATAAAAATATCCAACAGGAAGCTTCTGAAAGAGGTTTCAATTTATATCAATCATATGATCGGGTTTTAGAAGAGAAAAAACAATTGTTATCCAGAAGTAGAGAGCATAATTGTAACAGATATTTTGAACAGCAAAATTTGAAAATTACGCTAAGGAAACAAAAATGTTATACATATCATTATACTCGTGGTACAATATGCCTGCAGCCTTGCACAAAATATTGATGCATGGTGCTGAGATCATCGATTCTTCTTTGATTCCTATTGGACAAATATCTGAGGAGGCATAAGAGGCCAAAAATAAAGAATTTAGAAAAATTAGGCAACATCATACTTTAAAAACTTGGCGTGTTAGGAAAAATTACGATTTATTGAAATATTTATTAATTTCTTCTGATCCGTAACATACTCGTATATAAGTCTTATTAGAAAATTACCCAAAAAAGTTAAACATGTGTATGAAAGCGATTTTCCAATGCTATTAAAAAAAAGTTATTTTCGTACATTTTTTTCAAAGTTATAAGTATCAAGTTTTTAACGTTTCTAAATTTGTCTTATTCTCAATGTATTTTGGTGTATTTGATAAATTAAAAACCTATTATTTAATTAAAAACCATTTGTTTATATTTTCTAAGCCTCTAGTTATTAAAATGTAACATAAAAATGTCCAATGACATGAAAAATAATTTTGTCACTCTAGATTGGTCAATCCGAATACTGTGCGACGCCCTAAAAACATACCAATTTGTAAACTGAGTGAACCTGTTGTTCATCATACAGTTTCTTAAATTTTGGAATCAAATTAGATACACGTATCGTCATGTTGATGCATTTAGTTTGATTCCAAGATTTGAGAATGCTCTATTCCATGGACTATCTCCACGCTGAGTTTTGAGTGATGTTATGTTTTTATTACATCTACCGTCGAAAACCCAGTGTCACAGTCAGTTGTCGCAAATATAACCAGAATTAACTAAACTTCCCACATAGCAAACAATATTCATCTTTAACTGATATCCATCATATTATATTATTTTTAATGTTCTAAGATTGCCTGAAGCTTCTTGCCCCAAGGCACCTCCAGGCACTGAGAAGCATGCTTTGAAAACCTATGACTTCCATTTTTTTCAATATTTTTCGAGATGAATACAATGTAAATAATCAAAAGTTGCAAAACGTAAAAGTTGCGCGTTATCTTGATGTATTCTACGACTCTTGTCCTGTCTTTGATTATTAATCGAATTAATTGATTGATGAGATTGTAAAAAAATTAATTGCTGTAAATTCTAATGGATTACATAACCATTCATGAATATATTATATGATCATTGATTTATATTTATTTATTCGTATGGTCCTTCAAGATATCTGAATCAGTGATTTGGACATATTAAATAGTCTGGAGACAACATGGTCTTCGGCCTCATTATTAAGCTTTCGGTCTTTGAGCTGCTTGAGTATCCCACGTGTTGGTGATAGTATGCCGCACATGAAAAGGCTACAACACTAACGCACGTCTAGTATTTGTGAATATTGTTACCAGATAAATAATTTTAACAGACTGGGAACTTTGTTTGTGTAAATCAGAAATAGAATCCTAAACCCCTGAGTAAAGCATCTTATCAACAAAGTCACGGAGGTATAAATTCAAAGGTTTGATTGCTGAGGACGAAGACAGTGTTTGTGTAAATCAGAAATAGAACCCGAAACCCCTGAGTAAAGCATCTTATCAACAAAGTCACGGAGGTATAAATTCAAAGGTTTGATTGCTGAGGACGAAGACAGTGTTTATGTAAATCAGAAATAGAACCCGAAACCCCTGAGTAAAGCATCTTATCAACAAAGTCACGGAGGTATAAATTCAAAGGTTTGATTGCTGAGGACGAAGACAGTGTTTGTGTAAATCAGAAATAGAACCCGAAACCCCTGAGTAAAGCATCTTATCAACAAAGTCACGGAGGTATAAATTCAAAGGTTTGATTGCTGAGGACGAAGACAGTGTTTGTGTAAATCAGAAATAGAACCCGAAACCCCTGAGTAAAGCATCTTATCAACAAAGTCACGGAGGTATAAATTCAAAGGTTTGATTGCTGAGGACGAAGACAGTATTTTGTTTTATTTATTTATTAAAGGCACAATGTGTTTTATATCAATAGTGGAAAAAAACAATGGTGAGCATATAATATGAAAAAATTTGAAGAAATAATTTAGAACAATTATAACAAAGAAACAGGCGTATACAACCGTACAAAAATATATGTCACCAACACGGGTCAGTTCAAAGAAATGTGTCTGGTCATGCTTATTGGAACTTGAATGTTGTTTCGGACAATCGATCATCATCTATCTATTCATGGCTTTCAAAAGAATAATCAATTCTGCGATTATTTGCCGATTAAATTGAAGAGGCTTCTCAAATAAATTTTAACTAATATCTTTCACATTATGACCAATTTTAAAATTGACGTGGCTCTTACATCTACGTTGAATATATCCAGTGCATTGAAATGGATCGTATAATGGGTAATCCGTCTATATACTACAATTAATTGTATTCAAGTTTACGATGTAAAGAAATTTAGTCGCCTGCATTTTCTTAAATAGTTTTTTAAATCTAGAATAAATGCCAAGATCCTCAGGCAACTATTATATTAAAGAGTTTGTAAATATGAGTTTAAAAGGCAAACCATTGTATAACAATCCATTGAATAATCAATATTTATGTTTTTTTTGGTTTTGAAGAAACTAATATTCTGATATTTCTTCGTGTTTAAGCGCAATCTATTACTCTGGTACCATGAAAAAAACTTATTCAGACTTGTTTGGAGTATATTACAGTCATCAAGGTATTGGATTACATTAAATATCTTAATATCCCTAGCGACATCCTTGGGGTACACCGCTTGTTGGATCGATTTTCTTTGACAGTACACCATTTATACTATATTGCATGCAGGCTAATCTCTCGAATACTTCCGAATTACCAATTCAGGGAAGGGAACTAGACGAAAGAAGAAATAATTGATGCAAGGGCAACATTTCCCACCATTTTGATTTTTGTTGTCTTCGGCCCTAATACTTCACCAGCTTTCGTTGAAAAAAATTTAAAACATATTAAAAAATAAAACGCCTTGAAATGAAAACTAATAATATATTTGGATGTTTTTAAATGGATTTGGAGGATGTTTTTAGAATGCAATTAATACACTTTTTACTTGTTCTCTAACATTATTTTTGATTAAATGAGAGTAACTTTAAAGATAATAGGATTTTATAACGAAGAAATGAAATAATAATCAACAATTGGTAAAAAGTATAAATCTATTTTATATCCTCAGTGAGATACAGGCAAAAGCCTAGTTTACTGGGGATACGACAAATGAAAGGCAACAAACCCAGATCCATAAAAATTGTATGTCCAAATTAAATTACCTGTTGTTTTTTCACAAATGATGTTTATTTCTTGCCATGTGTAATAATAAAATAAAATTTTCTTATGTTTCCAGTAAGATCAACTCTAAGGAAGTATAACCACTTGACAGAGTTTTAAAACATACTTAAATAGTGATGAATAGCTTTAAATCAGGAAGTGAAAGAAACTTTACATTCTGTGGAAATTATTTTGCGTGCTTAGTAATCAAATTTTTTCCCTCATATCTTCGCGAAAATTTCACTATTACAGTTTCTTCGATCAGCTGATTAGGGACTCTTTTGCATAACAAGATTCCACACCACATTTTTCACATCTTCATTTACCTTTTTTTTATTTTAAAGAGAGAAAAGGAAAAATATTACATCACACGTAATAAGAATACCATATCATCCTTATTTTCGTTGTTTCCCTTTCCTATTCTCGAATGATCTTTTTTCCTCTACTTCTACCATTATTGAATTGGTTATGTTTTTACTATTTGAATTTAAATAAATATTTTTTTGTATAAAATATGTCATGGATTTAAGCAGTTTATTGTGATTACCTAGATGAGCTGGTTAGTTAGAAGAAATTGCTGTATAGCAATAAACTAGCAAGATGTACCATGTACTATGGACACAGAATAATACAAATACGAGTAAAATACAAAAGTCACGACGAACAGAGTAAAATACAAAAGTCACGGCAACAGATCCTGAACTTGTATATTGATAGTGTCCACTTAAAATGACATGATTTTTTTTCCTGTTTTTTTTACATATACGAGTATGTATACTCGTACATATATATAATACCTGAAATAAAATAAAATAAAAATATATAATAAAAAAAACTTCTTTCAATTTCCGCTTTTAGAAACACTATTTGTTTTATATGCAAAAATAGAAAGAAACACGAGGGAGTGTATAATAAAATAAGCTTTAATAAAATGTTGGAAATGGTTCTTTCAAAAGTAATGAAAATTTTACATTTATCATCGCAAAAATCAGATTTATCTAACAGTCGAATAGATTTCAATTCCAGACAACTTATAGAAAACACTTAATTTATTACAGCTATTAAGCTTGTTAAACTACTTTATGTGACTTTTCAGATCATGAATTCGAGTTTATTTATTTGAATCCTTGAATTTCTTCTCAAATTTATGTTTATCGTGTCATAGAATAAATATATTTCATGCAAAATTATGCTACTAATAAGAGGTATCGGTTTTTAAAAATCGCCTGGGGGTTCAAGTATCTATGTACTATAGCTAGTTCCGCTGGAATTATGATCCTTTTAATTCATAATTATTGATGACCTCCGTGGCTTAGTTGGTAAGATTTCTGTCTTCAGACCCGATTTGATTCTCCTCGGTACCCATTTTTTTTCAAATAACGTTAAAGTTTGGTTTTCACTTAAGGTATCTTTAATATCTTTCTGATTGGTTGGAAGAGATATCTACTTTATAAAAAGCCGATCAGGTTTTGTTGTATACAACAAAAGCGGAATATATTATAATAATGAAATTATGCCCCAAAAAATTGTAGCATTATTACTGGTGTTAATAGTTAGGTGAATTGTTAGCTATACGTGGTATATCTGGCGAGCTTATTGCCATGTTATTTTCCAGGTTCAGATTTCATTCCCATAGAACAAAGCTGTACCAAAATACTATTGTGGATTATTATCTTAGCAGATTGTGATACTGTTCGGTTTTAATGTATATTTTTTCGTCCCCCATTGACTTTGTGTCCTATCACTATACGCCGTTCGATAGTCCCCATTAATTCTTCCATCAACTGAGAAAATAAAATATAACGTACAGATAACCGAATTCTTCAGCTTGCTCCGAACTTTTGTTATTTACCTATATATCCCATTTACTTTTCATTTCCCCCTTTTCTATCACTATTACTTTGGATTTTTCAACATTCTTAATTAGATGTTTGTCTTAGCATATCTCATACAATTTAATTATATTACTTTACAAATCATATTTCCTCTCCGCCATGTCACCTCCATACATCAATCCGCATACATTCCCATTCGACATTTGTATACCACCAATTGGCCTTTGTAGATCCTTCACACATGAATCTTTATAAACATTGGACAACCAGGGTGACATAACGGATCCTAGTTTTTACCCTTTTCAAAATGTTTAACCATCCAGTCAAGGTACCATTCACTCTAATACATGCTCTTCTTTCGGCGCATAATGACGCAATACCACATACTCGTATGATTATTGATACCATACAAGGAAGGATAATCTGTTTTCTAATTGTTAAGCAATTTATTTGATTATCTTTTAAGTATATCATATATGCATGTAATATCAGTATTTTGATGTAGGTTTAAATTTTATATTCGATTTTAATTTTTTTACAAAAATGTGAAAAATGAGAAACATTATGATTATAAATGTTATAAAACAATATAAATGATATCCCTCTTTAAAACGTTGAGATTCTAAAAACTCATTTTACACTTGATGACCCCGAGAGTGGGAAAGTTTGAAAACGATTTAAAAAAGGGGAGAATTTGGATGAGAAGGTGTATAAACGATGCTTTTCATCATGACTCGGAGAAAAGTTTAACGATTCTGAATGAAATTCAAAGCTTTCAATTATTTTGGAAGTCATTATTTGTGGACTGTTTTAAATTAAGGAAATACTTTATTGCATATTTTGGCAGTTAAGAAAACTAATAAAGTTAAGTTTGTTATAAAATTGATAGTTCCATAATTAAAGAATTATCAAATTCAAATGTATGATAGTAAAAACTCCAGGGATTTAATGATAAACATACTAGATTTTAACTCCTTAAAATAATAATAATCATAATAGTACAATTTAAAAAGCACCAATTTTTTTAAAGAATAAATATGACCAAATTCATAGGTATCCTTACACCCTCGAATACTAGGTGGAAAAATATCTGTGTCATTCGAGAGAAGTGGGACAGCGCGGGGTTCGAACTGACGACTTTCCTCACGGAAGCCCAGTGCATTATCGCGCAGCTATGCACTTCACAATTAGAGGGCAAACTTTCCTTCAAGTCACCATAAATCGGAAATCAAATTCACTTGAATGGAAAGATTAAAAGCATTACTAAATACAATATGTCAGTTAAAAATATGAAGGTGGCAGTTATTATTTACTTCCCTACATCTGTATATATGATATTTAGAAAAACATATTTGCTAATAAAACCCCAGAACAATTACCACAGGAAGACGAACTACTATTAAATCGTTGTAGATCTTCCATGCATGTGAAAGTAACATATATAGGTGGAATGTAGTTTACAGTGGGGTTCCCATATATGTATCATAGGTAATCATCAATTTTAATAAGAATCTCCAATAAGGATTTTTTTATGTACTTCCTGAAGCTGTACGGGGTATTCATACCTTTAACACTACAGACACACCATTTTCCATGCCATGGGACCAGCAATGATAAAATTCCGGCCATTATACACCACCCTATTGAAATTATTCAGACTAATGAATTTATTCGTTAAAGTTGAGATAAATTTCCAAGTGCTACTCCTCACAGACGCAGTCCCGAACAATACAACATAGTGGAGAAATTCCAGTTTTGAATCCCAAGTTTGCCAGATTTTTATGTGAATGCATTATTATCTTTATGACAAGTATGTTAGCTGCCTTACATACATTTCCATTGATATGTTACAGTGACATTATTTTTAACAGCTTACAATAATTTCCAGGTCTGTCATCTTAACCAGCCTCAAAAAATACGAACTATTGGCAATTACACAAGAGACATTTTTATATGTAAATTATTGTATTATGAAATTCATACGAATAAATGAATGGGAGATGGTTTTCTCGAGGCTTAACGTATATACCCGGGTCGTATGAGTTCAGCAGCCAATTGCGTTAGAACAGACTAACAACTAATATCCAATCCGAGCCTTTAAAACCGCGTATGTTTTGCCGCGCTCGTCGAATCGAGTTGTCACAGTTAAACTTATTGTTTTTTTTTAATTACTGTATCAACATGTTATTTAAACGGAAAATAAGTATTTGTGTGAAATCAAAATGGTATTCATTTGCTCTATTTTAATGTCTAGAATACTTATTGCATTCTAGACATTAAAATAGAAAAAAAACCAATAACTGTTTAAAGTTTAAACATTCATTGTTTCCCTAAGTGCACGGGATGTAGAAATAAAATAAAGAAAACCGCACAGAAATCGGTAAGTAAAACATTTTAAAAAGCTTTTTTTGAGGTTTTTTTCTTAATCATTGTTTAATTCATATTATTGTGAAAACGTTTAAATTTATTTGACAGCTATTTTCAATGTGTAAAAATGGAGGAAGAGTATACTCGTACATATACTCGTATGTTGAGGTATATAAACGTGCTCATTGAAATGTTTTAATGAAGAATATTATATATTTTTTTCTTAAACAGCATAAGACGCTGGGCTTTCTGAGCCTTGGACTGTTGTATGTATGAAATTCATTCTTTTATATATTTACTTTAAAACTATACGGCAGTCAAGAGTCCTCGAGAAATCACATCAACATTTACTAAATAAAATATCAACAAGAATAACAAAAAAATCTACACAATTCATAAATCACCAATTTAGAGTATTACACTTAAAAAATACTCAAATACTATTAAAGAAAATAACATAAATGAAATTTAAAAAAAACAAGCAAAACTGAAAATGGGATAACTTGTCTCTCAGTCAAGATTGCAAAATATAAAAGAGCTTTTTATATCTTTATTGTTAAATTTTGTATTTGAGTTTTCACTAGCATTCAACATTTTAACTGTATTATGTAAAAATGGTAGAAATCAACCATAAATAAATAAATATGCAGATGGATTTTACTTCAGATATCAAAGGTAACGATGGACTTTCTTAGCATGGTCCGATGTGTAAACGTTTTTTATTTATAATAAAATAATCGCCCTCTTTTGCCATTAAATATTTGACAAAATATTTCGTGTGAATTTTTCTTGATTTCAGCGTAATTTTTGAGAGAAGATTCTCTCGTGTCTTCCATCTAATCCACCTCGTTGTTTTATGTAAGACGGCCATTAAGGTTGTCATTAAAAACAGCATGTTAAGTAATAATGTACGTACTAAGGCAGAGCATGTTATTATTTGTTTATGTTGGAAAATTTCTAAAGCTCCAAATCAACGGTGGAAATATTAATTCATACAACAGTGACATCTCAACATGAAATATGTAGTACTTACCAACCCCATTGTTCAGGGGCTAAATGGTATTATTTTTTTTCCTTTCTGATTTTTCAAATATTCTTTTTTAGTTAAATCTTATTTAATTCATCATAGACGAACTCCATAATGAGACCTCGGATTCCAATTCGAGGTTGCGGGTTTGATTTCTATTGTTACTCATTTTTTTAAAAGGGTTCCAGTGTAAAGTCTTTTTAAAAACTTTTTGAATGGTACGAAGATATAACATTCTGTGGTATAAAATTAAAGTGTAAAATATTTTTTTTTTAGATTGGGTTTTCAATATCTGATACTTTATTTGTTTTTGACAATGATATTTTCCTATTTTTTCATTCATAGGCTTGCGCAGTAAAATCTTCTTATGAAGTAGGAAGTGAAGAGAACCTGGGAAGAGACAGTGAGTGACAGATCGAATTGGAGAAAAATCGTGCGGTAAGCTAAAGCTTTAGATAAAATGGGCAGCCCATTTGAGGAAGGTAGGTATTTTTTTTGGTATGGCTAACATTTGCCGCAAAATCTAGGATAATCTAAATAAATAAAATTTCACAAAATGTGTACAGGAAAGAAATATTTACTGTTAGTTTAAGCGTGTTTGGATGGTTTCTAACATAACTTTATACTCCTCAAATAAATCAGGGTCGACGTTTACTTCGTGTTGTTATTGACAGAACAGTCGAGATTATTGACCATTTTGTGAGCCAATTGGTAAAACTATGCTATAAATGATTCACCTATATTTTTTACGGTAAGTGAGTGAGTTTTTTTTTGTAGTTTTAACCAGGTTTTTCAAATAGTTTTGGTAATGCGTTAAGTGATCAACATTATTTTATGTTCTATGAAACCTCTAAGCTAACTATTCGACCGTAATATTTCATGTCTGGTAGTATGACTAGTTTTGGAGCTATAAAAATAGTTTTTAATTTATTCAATTCTTACAAAATCGTGGTTTGTATACGTTACATTGGTCGCCATTGCTACGCACCCAAGGAATCTGTATTATTTGTTTCTTTTTCTTTCAGCGTCCATGTTTAACACCAAAAAGAAAGATTGGAAAACAATATTTCAAAAAGTTGAACATTGGTAGATATTGCAATATTCCTGTCTTTCCATATTTGTTTGAATTTTCTCATATATTACTGTTTGGCCTTCCTTTATTCGTTCTTCACATCCATCATTGTATTGTATTGTATTGCCATGAAATAAATCCTATGTTCAGTCCCTTACTTGTTAATATATACCTATATACTGATTGAATAAATGTTTTCAGATCTTGGTTTTCAAATAACTGAATGTTTGTGATGCTACCTAACATGTCAAGAGAAAAAAAGGAAAAAAGCTACTCATATAACAGATTCAGAAGCATTGGAATTAAATTTCCTCGAATTTTTAATAAGTATTAAATGTAGCCAAACTGACTCTCTCCTGTACAAATGTGGTGAAGCGCTATTTTCTTAACACATATTGAATAATAACTTAACATGTACCATAGCAATATAAATAAAAGTAGTAAAATGACAATTTATATAGCGCCGTTTAGGAAGCAAACTCTCCTCAATGCATCGGTATGAGTTTGCTCTCGAAACGGTGTCGAGGATTTAAGTAGCTTAATCTATAACATTTAAACGAGTTTTGAGTTTCATTTCCAATGGTATTCAGTAAAAAGAAAAAAAAAACATATTTCAATACAATTACGAGTTTAAGTTATACTACCCCTAAAATAGGGAGAGTAAGTTACGAGCCAACTCCAAAGGTTATAAACCCGAATATATAATTCACAGAGTTATGGACCATGCTGTATTCCAGTTTAAAGGTAACGTAATCTTTATCATCTCCGTATCTTTAATGCAATACGAATGATTGAATCCTTTTCATCTCAATACCGAGCTTCGTGGTTTTCTGCAGTCTGAAATTTGGTTCACCATATGTCTTTATCCTTTCCGGTTCTAGGACATGTTGAATGCAGAGTTTAAAAAAACTAAAAACTCAAGTGAATGAATATATAATACATTTTATTTAATATTGATGAGGAGAATAATGATGGTTTCCAATCTGATAAGTAAATTGTATGAGCTATATGAAGAGAACTATCTAAGAAAGAATGTTGCGAAATCCAAAGCAATGGAGATAGAAACGTGTGAAAGGAAAAGTAAATTCGATATATGGATGAGCAATGAAAGATTAACACACAATAAATTGTATTTTGGTACAACTTTGATGTATTCAAGTGAAATATGGACGTGGAAAAAGACCGAAGAGAACTAAAGAAATGTTTTAGAAATTCATGCACTAAGAAGACACATGTGTGTGACAGAATACGGAATTTAGTGATTAGAGATATACATGAACGTAGTAAGACTGATGTATTGAGTTAGATAAAGAAGAGTATTTTGAGATAGTTTGGTAATGTAAAATGAATGAATTATGAAAGATTATCAAAACAAATGTACAGTGCAAATGTGAGTAGAAGACATGATAGAGGTAGACCAAGGAAATAATGGTGTGATCTAGTGAATGAAATTTTGAAAGAAGAAAATATAAGTAATCAAGAAAATCATAAGTTTGTCCGAGGTGTATGGATGCGGAAGAAGGGAAATATGTGTGTCAAGAAAGGAAAATCTGGCGTTCTGTCTACTGCAACAGGGGAATGGCGTGGTGTTATGTATTTATGTACCAAGTACAGATTTACAATTGTACTGATTTTATTTTGAGGAAAAATGATTTCTTCATTTTCAGATATCTTTTTTGACGGTGAGAATTGCCTATATAAAAAGGATACTCCTGAAAATGAAAGAGATTTTTCCTGCACGTGAGAATATTTTATTCAGTTTGTTTTTTTTTTGCTTCAATAAAACACTGAATTGCTTAGAGAGCAAAAAAGGGATGTAATTTGGACGAAACGTTTATTGTTCAATAGGATTTGTGTATTTTGATGGCAATCACTTTTGGAGAACTTCATTTGACTAAGGGGCAGGTAAATCCACTTTGCGTCTGAGCTTTTCGTGTATGAAGGTAATAGGATTTCTTGAGCATCGCTTCACTTGTACAATATTCAGACTTAGGGTTGTACCAATTGAGAAATTACTTTATTTTTTCTCAACATGTCATCGGATATATTATTTTCTCGTGATTATGCATATTAATTTTATTTTTATTATCTCTTTAAACGAACCAGACAAGATTTACAGAGATTTGTGTAAATTACCGAATGAAAAGTTACAACGTTATTTTTTAAAAGGAAACAAAATTACTGAAATAAAAAAATCAAACAATTAAACAAAATATTTGCATATGTCACCAATAGCTGGGAAAGAAGAATGCAGTCATGAAAGGACAAGAAAAAAAAGTAATGAAGAAATAAACTTCGTCAGCGAAGAGAGAGGAAATATTTTTTAAGTCACTGTTTGAAGCAAGTCAACGACGTTGAATCTTACAGTAGCCGGTCATTGGTGGAGTCTGATGCCATGGACAGTATAGAACGACGTGAATAAGGAAGATGGATGAACTAGAAATGCCAGAAACAAGGCAATCTTCGCTTTCTTTAGACAGCAAAGATCATATATTTTACAAATAAAATTGTATACCATTTTAACTGTGTACATTAAATTTGAAAGATTTACGAGTATTAACGCTTTACTATAGTACTAAACGTAACGTAACGATAGTATTAAAAAGTGGCAGATATGCCACCTCAGTTTGAAACCCATCACGGAGCATATAAAGAGGAATTTAAAATTTGTTCTGAAGAAATAAGTATAAAATATCACTTCTATGACGGGCATGCCCTTTTTCTCATACATATGCATACAAGGTCAAAACTAAAGTTGCGAATATATCTATAAATCATCGTTTTTTATTGTTCTTAATTTAATGAGGATCGCTTCTTTATAAATTTCTGAACAAGGTGACTGTTATTTTGAGTAAAATACGAGTATTTCGAAAATGAAAAATATAACAAAATAGTTTATTTCCTTTAAGCCGGAATGACCGGAATTATCCCACTATGTAAAATAAAAAAATGGCAACCTTGTCAGTAAGATTTTAAGCTCCTCGCTAGAAGTTCATATTTGCCGAGCCTCCATAATGGCGCCGGCTCGATATAAACCTCAGGTTATTTTTCTCTCCGGTACGTCTGTCGGGAGGATTCGTATTTCACGTTCGCTCTGGATGGAGATTTCACGCGCGTGTAATTTGTTACCTTATACTCTGTAGTAGTTGCGAACTGTTAACTTTTTATTGCATTTTTATTAAGGTTCATCCTGTTTCAAATGCCACTTTTACGAGAAATGTATCGACATCCACTGTATGACTTGCTATAAATCCGATATCTTGTGATAAGCGTGGTTAAAAATATTTTATTCATATATACTCGTACGTACCATCTCGCCGTTTTCCTGTCGGGGTAAGTAGAGAGGACAGAGCGTTAGACTTTCCTATCGCGACACACGTGTTTGGCCTCCTCTACGTACATACACCTTCTCATACAGCACCTACGATTTCTTTGACTTTTTAAATTTAGTTGATTCAAAATTTTATTCACTTTCAAATTAACCAAATCATACTTTGATATTCCTCTACCACGCCTTATGCTCACATTTGCACTGTACATTTGTTTTTAGTCATTATTAATTCATTTGTTGTACATGCCCAAACCATCTCAGAGTGCTTTTCGTGTTGTAATTTAATTCACCAGCTTTAAGTTCACAAACATTCCTAATCACTTCATTCCATATTCTGTTATAATTTGTTATGAGTATGCACGCATTTCTACAGTATTTATTTGACATTTTCAGTTTATCCGACGTGCACGTTTCAATTACATGCATAAAAGTTGGAACTAGAATACTGTTATGGACTATCTTCATAGCAGATTTTGAAACTGTCCAGTTCGAGTATACAGGGTATCCCAAAGGTCAACGTCAAGCCGGTATCGAGGGAGAGGCCAGCTTATGTCGGTTCAGAATTAAAGAAAAATTCTTGTAAAAACCTTATACTCTTCGAGTTATAGGCATTTCTTCGAAAATTGTGAAAGTAGCTACCCTGCGCCAAATGTTTATATACTGTGACTACAAATTGCCATATTTTATGATTTTAATGATTGTATCGCAATCCTAGATAACCCTGCTATTAGTCGGAGTCAGATATAAAACAACAAAAAAATCTGCACATTCGAAAAAAAAATTGTTTTTGTCCGATCATAAAAATAATATTTTTTATCAACTAACTTTAACTCATCATACTGTAAAAATAATGTACTACGCTAGCCTGACAAGTTACATTAACAGATGGTCTGTTTAGTCAGAACTTCAAAATGATACAATACATACTATACCTAATACTTTTTTATAAATAATTTTAAAATATTAATTTCTGTAATTAATGATCGAATTCAATACATTTGAGCAAGACAAACGATACTGCGCTTGAACGAGTTAGAGTAAGACAGCTAGTGTCGCCATTTTTGATATATAATATCTAGTTCCTGTCAAAAATAGTGACTTGAGCTGTCATACTCTAACTCGTTAATGCGCAGTACCGTTTGTCTCGATCAAATTGATTCAATTTGATCTTTAATTACAGAAATTAATGTTTTAAAATTATTTTTAAAGAAGTAGTAGGTATGTATTGTACTATTTTGAAATTCTAATTAAACAGGCCATCTTTTAAAGTAACTTGCCAGGTTAGTGTACTACATTATTTTTACAGTATGATGAGTTAAAGTTAGCTGATAAAAAATATTATTTTTTATTATCGGACAAAAACAATTTTTTTTGAACGTGCAGATTTTTTTTGTTTTACATCTGGCTTCGACTAATAGCAGGGTTATCTAGGATTGCGATACAACCATTAAAATCACAAAATATGGCAATTTGTAGTCACATTATATAAACATTTGGCGCAGGGTAGCTACTTTCACAATTTTCGAAGAAATGCCTATAACTCGAAAAGTATAAGGTTTTTTCAAGATTTTTTTTAAAATTCTGAACCGTCATAAACTGGCCTCTCCTTCGATACCGGCTTGACGTTGACCTTTGGGACACCCTGTATATGTTTAAGTATTCAATTCACTTTGTTAAATATATCAAAAATTGTTTTAAAAGGTAAATCATTGAAATAATTCTACTGTTTCACAAAAATGTCATCCAGATATTGTTTTGTTGTTCAAATTAGGAAATTTTATATAAAAAGCATAAGTCGAATTAAAAAAAAAGAATTTGGTTGGTATTTTCCGATAATAATATAATACGAACCAAATACATTTATACGATTTATTAAATAAGAATGTTTAAATTTTGTAAAATTGTATGAAAGAGATTTTTTTAACTCATATTTTCCATTAATTTATCATACCGTTTCAGAAACCCGGCCGTGTATACTTCCAGAAATTTATTCCCAGGTACAGATTTTAGAATTTCACAATTGATTTATGCTGATAAGATAACTGTAGACATTAATTTACTATTAACATGTTACTTCAAATTGAATATTATATATTCAGACTCCAACAAACAAGACAATGACCTGTGTCATGTTAGATATCTTAACATTAATGTAAAATATGTATTTTATTATGTGGTTCCAATCCAGACTACAATAATTTTTCTATTTGGTCTTAAACAACTTTTACAGAATTCAATAATTTGTACAAAGAGATTTCTCAAAAACAAAACAAATTCAAAACAAAATATAGCTACCCGAGCTTTGATTGACCTCGCTGTTTTGCAAATGAGCAGACTTTAAAAGCTCTTTTAATTAAACGTAAAAAAGTTGACGTAACCAAGCTAATCTTTGATGTTAAAAGAACTTATTTCTCAAAACATAGAACTTTTGAGTTGGAATGTTTTACATATAATTCAGAAATGAAGAATTCTGGATCATATTTATTTAATTTTCAGGTAAGTAATTATTAATTTAATAAATTGTTAACTTTTTACTGGTTCTGTATCTCGTTGAATATTTCATTGAAAGAAGTTTAGAAATTTAGAAGTTATCTTAATAAAACAATCACCGTTCCATTACATGAACGATTTTTTCGTAAGTATAGTAAGTGTAAGTTTGAAACGCAAATTTCATGTTCATTGTACTTTTTGCTTGGAAAATGTAAGTTTGCATATTTGCATGCAATGTTGTTTATATATGGTATATGAACTGTTTATGTGTATGTATTCTGTAATTTATCCTCATTTTCTGTTTACACTACCATGTCATCAGCATGCAGCAAAATAATTTAACAGCACCAATATCTTTCGAAACTTATATAACTATCTAATTAGAACTAAATTAGAACATGCATCTGCAGTTTGGGTTCCTCATCAGATTAAGTATAGGAATAATATAGAACAAATTTAAAAAAGTCTGAGATATTTATAGTACAGAAAAAAGAGTTATTACCCAAAATGTGCGAACCGTGTCGTTCTTCTCACGGTGTGTAACTATAGAAGCCTCAAAACAAGAAGGCAAGAATCCATTACGATATTCCTACTAACGGTTTTTAAAGATTGATTTAACTGTCCCGCGAGACTACGGGTAGAATCACTATGCTTATATGTACCTAATAAATACAGCCGTGCAAGGAATCACCCTGTTCCACATATCAACTTACAGGACGAACATCATAGCTAAACACCCAGTCACGCGTGGTAAAGAGACATTGAACCAACTGGGTGACACTGCCTGGCAGTATAAGAAAAATCTTGGCTGATATTCTTTCTTACATATAAGTTAACTAGAAGTATCCCCTTTTTGCGTAACAGGAGAAATCCGTGGAAAGTGGATAAAAAACAGCAATACGCACACATTCCCATTTGACATTTGTATGCCCCCTATTGACTTCTGTTATTATCATCTTTCTCTGTTTCCCAATTCCGCTAAATTCTTTGAACAACCACCAAGCTGTACTGGCACCAAATATTTCAATAATCTCTCGTAGCTCGCACAAACATTAAAAAAACAATAAAAACTAAATTAGATGAGTTTACAATCACAAATAGATAATAATATGATTAATAACAATATGAAAAACGATCTCATTATACACAATAACTCAGTTCCTTATATATGAGGTATTTTGCAATCTGTACAATGGGCTTGTTTTGTTATATTGTGAAACTAAGAAAATAATAATCTCTTGAAAAAAGAATCAATAGCATGCTGCATTCCGTACTTTAATTATCGGATGGAAAGTGACCATGTTTTGTTATTTGTATACCGTTTATAATTCTTGAAGATAATATTATTGATAAATGTATTAAAAAATAAATTTTCTTTTGCAATTTAACAGGGTAAAATAATATCATAGTATTATCAACATTTCTTCCATGAAGTTGGCAGAAAATCCTGATAATGTTTCAGGTAGAGTTTATTTCAAGAGGTAAACAATAATAACTAGTAATTTTCCGTATAACAGTGCGAAGCAGGGGATACTAAAGTAAATATCTCGCTAAGCAAATATTTTGTATACTAGAATAATATTGACGCTCCTCTGTGTTCATAATCATATTCTCGAAAAATCACTTTTAATTCTGTATCAAAAATTTCTTTCCGACAATTTCCAGTACTTCCTGATCTATTAAATACAAAGAGAAAGCCGATGTGTTATATATATTTTTGAGGCCATATTATTTTTTCATTTCACCCTTCATCAAATGTAAATAAGGTATTTGAATAAAATCATCTTAGGCTCCATAAATCGAGCCTTCGGGCAAAGAAACACTAAAGTAGTCATTGCGCGTGTTAGCACATTTGGATGTGAAGAGGAATTCATAGTCGCATATGTATTCGGCGGAATCGAGTATTGTTACTTGATAAACTTTTTTTACCAGACTGTTGTTCTCTTATTTATTTTTCGGGTACCATCGGCAATTGAATGGGTGGAAGTTAAGCATCTTACCAACGAGGCCAAAGAGATAATTGCTCTAAGCGCGAATTCTTAAAATATCGTTCGAACGAGCGCACAAACGGCGGCTATTTACAATATTTAGTGGCGATAATGACGAGCTCTTAGGCGTAGATGGTAAGACGCATATTTTCCAATCCAGGGGTTGCGGGATCGATTCCAGTTGATACTCAGATGTTTTAAAAAGGGTTTTAGTATGGCTTCCACTTATGGTTTTTTAAACACAGTATTGTTTGGAAGAGATTGCCACGCGGAAATAAACCCGCCAGATTGTACTATGTACATCGCAGATGTAATAACATACAATGACCAGCAATTTGGAATTCTTAAAAAAGCGCTCTCGAGTAATATTTTGCTATGAAACAGCACTTTTAATATTTTTGTTGCTGTTATTTTAACTTTGATTGAAGTATTGTATTGGTCTGAATCGTTCTAAAATTACATATTTAATTACAGAATATCTGGTACACCACAGATGATATTTACTAAGTAGAGAATTTGTAGGCTTTAAGCATTGCCTACTGTAATTAAGAAAATGTTTTGTGAATCGGTTAGTTATCCAAACACTGTTGTTGCTTATTACATATAATACACTATTATATTTAGCAACACCCACTACGAGCAGTTACTAATTACTCGTTTTATTACACGTAACTACTCAAGTTCATCAAGTTTACGAATTTGATCAGCAGGACCGGTAAGGACTTAAGAGAAGTGTATACGATGCACACGGATGCTAGAAAAAGTTTCATGCAGTTAATATCGGATGGTCATATTTAATTCAATTATTTGGACACTTCATTGTACAGTATAAAAATGGTGAGTTTATATTTTTCAAGGTTTAAGCAGATAAGTACCAAATTCTAGTTACAACATAATTTATAAATGGAACAAATAAGAGGAAAATGTTTTGCACCTGGTTTTGCCGTATATATCTGCTGCTTCTTCAGTTTATCTGTATCTTATGATCTTTGAATAAAAAACGTCTGAATCCTATAATATATTGTTTATTTTTTTCCAACGTCACTTCACTTCAACTTTAATTTAATGGTTTTTGAATTTACCCGTTAAATATAATACATACAAATCTCTGCCTAGAGCTTTTTTATATTTTATATACAAACATTCAAACAAACCATCACGCAATTTACCCGTCGGAGAGGACAGAGAACCAGACTTTTCTATCTCGAAATACATATTTCTCCTTTTTTACCATCATACACTTTCTCACCAAATTCCTCCAATTTCTCTGACTTTTTATGTTTTCTTCTTTCAAAATATTATTCACTTGATCCAACCATATTTTCCTTGATCTTCTTCTACTACATTTTTAACTCACATTTGCACTGTTAGGCTTTCTTAATTTATTCATTATACATACCCAAACTATCTCAGAGTTATTTTCTTTTGTTTACTGAATACATCAGTCTTAAGTTCACATTCATACCTTATTACTGTATTCCTTATTCAGTTATAAATCTTCATCCCATGTATTCTTCTCAGTGCACATATCTCCACTCAATTTATTCAAGTTCTTTATTTATAATCATACATAAACCTTTATTTACTTTACCATATACATGTATTCATCACATGTTTTTTTATATTATATAAATTCTTTTTATAATTCATTATAATTTTATATATGACTCATGATAAACTTTTATAGCTCTGTTTCACATTGGTGAATATTTAAGTACAACTTAAATTTATATAGACGAATAACTTGTTGAGCGAATTTTTGTGTAACACCTTAGTTGAGTTGTAATTTTTTAATGTATAAAAATATATAAACACCATTAAATAAATCTATGTGGTAAGATTATATAATGAAATTTAATATTTTTCGTCACCCGTTAAAGATATTGACTTAATACCTACGTTTATGCACTGGAAGTTTCTGGATAGATTTTTTTTGTATCGTGATTTAAATTATAAAAAATATTTTGAAGTAAGATATTTTGGACATTTCCTACACTTTTGGATGGATTTGAATATTTTCGAATTTTTGCAGTACTTCGATAATAAACGCTATTCTAAACAAAGTCAGATTTACACTGGGATAAGACTACCACGAAAACAACTTTACGAAATGCAATGTCCCCTCAATAAAGACAATCTGGAATAGAAAAGAAACTTGTCAGTACACAAGTGATGGATAGCTTGTTCGGAGTTTCGGTCCGATGGTAGGACACCCTACTCAGTTTTATCAACACTGTGCCTTTAGTTAAATGCAAGGGCGGCGCATTCACTAATATGACCCTGTATACCACAAAACTAGCAGTCGAAGCTACACACAGTTTTCTTCAAGATAATGCGGGGTTTCATGAGGAAGTTTGCTTTCTATTCCTCTATTTATGGGTTTGGAGAAAGCCATAAGGAACTTAGTGAATTCTTATGGGAATACATCTGCAAACACTTGTTTGCATGCATTCGGAGATGATTGGGATATTAAGCGATACCCAATTGAAGGTCTGCGAGCAGTGTCTGATAAAACACGAAAAATGTATTAGGAATTAGGTGATAGCTAAAACATTTTACAGTTATGAACACATGAATACCAAGCGCTCGAAATATTATTTATTTTTATAAATTTTCATTAAAATTATTTATAAAAAATCATTATTTTGTGAGCAAAATTGGGAACCGTTCAATGGCCATCTAATACCATATATATTTTTCATTCATATGGAACCTTTCAAAATATTATTTATTGCTTTAATAAGTGCTCCGTTTACCTTGTTCCCTGTCATTACCCTTATTTCAAAGTCCTTTTCAATTCATCCATCACACATAAAAATAGTGCCCAGATAATAGGACTCTCTTACCTGCTCCAGTGTCTCTTAAGAGTTAATCCATACATCGCAAATATATTTTACCACAACTCTTTCCTTAACCTTTGATTTCACAACATTAATTTTCTAACCTTTTACGAGGCATTTCTACAGTTCACTTACTATACCTTTTAAATTGCGGTCATAACAAATAATATTGTAAGATTCACAAATACGATTTTAATATAACTACTCGATTTTCAACCCCTTTTCCAAACTTTTCGTTAGACAAACTAAAAGTTAGCTTTGTAAAGGAGTTCGAAACTTGACTCTCGATAATAACAATGTATTTGTCAAATTCACAAAGTAAATTTAATCATAAGTGTTGTATTGTATTTCACTTTCATTGTATACAATACAACTTGATGGACTGATTTTCATGTTTTTTTCTTTTCTAACCAATCAGAAAAATGTCAAGAAAGCCTTAAGTTAAATCCAGATTTAAATGATTTTATAAAAACTCTAAGTTCAGTCTGGAAGCAATCCCCGGGTTGAAACCAGGCAGTAATCTTACTGTCCGTGGTCTATTTGGCAAGTCTTCCAATTATTTGGTATTAACGTTGTGGACCTTCATAAATATAATAATTATGAAGTACAAATAATTTATACAATATCGAGTAAAACATCCCTAGAGTAAAACTTTAAGCTATGTTTATAAATACTAATTTATAATAATTTTAAGAGGTAACTTAATTCACGTGATTTTATTTCAAATTCTCTTATTTATTCTGTTATCAAAGTATTTGAATTATATATTTTGATTGAAATTAAACTGTTTAATTGCAACGCAATGTAATACGATTGGTTACGAGTAACGAGTATCAGTATACAAACCGCTAAAACTGGAATAAATATGCAGTCACACATCAATGGTACTGCAAATGAATTTAATTGCATCGGAAATATTTCTACACATCATTGGCGAAACATCCATTTCGTTCTATTTGTATAAATACACCATACGTTTATTTTGAAAAGCATGTTTTAACCATCAATAATCTAAATCCTCCACCTTTAACTGAAATATTTGTAAAACGATTGCACGATTGTTTGAAAGAGATTGCCATTTGGCAATATACCGAAAATGTTTTACTTTGTAGAATAAAGTATTGAAAGGTTTAATAATATATATACATGCAGTTTCCACGATTTCTCAGATTTTTTACATTTCTTTCTTTCAAAATATCAATAACTTTATTAAATTGTACTTACCTTGGTCATCGTCTACCACATATTTCACTCATATTCGCATTTATAAGTTTTGTCTTAAGTTACAGTTATTTTTTTAGCGCTCCGTGGCCTAGTTGATAAGACATTTCCCTTCCAAGTCGAATGTTGCGGGTTCAATTCCAGTTGGAATTCTTGATTTTTTTAAAAGGATTCTGGTTAGTTGGAAGATATTATCACGTGGCAATAAGTCCGTTAGGCTGTACAAAAGTGTAATAAAATACAATAGTACAACGTTCAAGTATTTTCTCAAATATCTCGAAACAGATAAAAACGTGACTGTGCCAATTTGGCATGCATGCGTTAATTATTTTTATTATATCGCTTAATGTAATATTATTTATAATATAATCATAGGTTTTATCTTAGTATGTAAAACAAACTTGTAGTAAACAAAGAAAATGTCAAAATTCTGTAATATTTCTTCGACTATATTTATTTGATGCCATAAGAGAAGAAACCACTCAGTCACTAAGCAATCAACACGGAATTGTCTCAAGTTATCTAAATCCCAGTGCTTTGTAGATTTCAAGTCATAAACAGTTTTGATAGATCAAATTCTACTCTCAGCGTTGTATTTGGAAAATGTAGGTACGCTTTGCATTATAAATAAGTGGATTTGTTACAATATTGGAAACAAAAGCCAGGATACCATATCTTACGTAAATTCAGGATAATCCTTTCCTTATCCAACTCTGAACAATCCACAATGTATTGTATAACAAGTTTCTTACACTTCACCGCTCTTCCACTCATCCCCATGGACAGCAATTCTCAAATAAAAAAATCTTTTTAGGAATTCCGGAATGAAAATAAATATTAGCTGGGCTCCAAAACATCACATGAATTTCTTAGTTTTATTTAAATACAATATTATCAGTACCCTTTTGTTGAAGAGAGATCTTACACAAGACTTAGGTAAGTGAAAACCTATCTGGAAAAACTCTTTTAAACAAAATCTAGGTACTAACGGAAATCGAGCTTGCAAGCTCCTGATTGGGTGACAGGTGTCTTATTCATTAGGCATTACAATATGTTTGTACATATGGTAAAAACGGAACCATAATCAGACGAGAAAGGAACAATAAATCTACAGTATGACAATATGATTTGAGGACGAAAACAAATGGGACCACGAGCTACTTTTTTTTATAAAAAAGAATACAGCCTGGTTTTCACATAAGGTGTTTTTAACAGTTGTTAAAAATACTTTAAGTGAATACCTTCTCGTTGGTTGGAAGATATTGTCTCACGGTAATAAGTCGGCCAGGTTGTATTGTATACAACAAAAGTGTAATTCAATGTAATATGCAACACACATTATGTTTATGGTTTATGAATCGATTATTCCGATTTGATACTTTTTGGTGTAATTATAAGTTATGAATAATTCGTGAATTTTATGCAATAATACTTAAATTTTATGTAATATTACTTGAAAGCAGAATGAAACGTACGAATCGAAAGTTGACTTTCACTGTGTAACAATGGTACTCAGTAAAGGCATTTGTCTTCAGTTACGTAACGCAAAGAACTGAACAGCACTTGTGTATCTTATTGTATCAAAATCTCTTCAGCATTCAGCGTTCCAGCACTTGAATATCTAACCGCTCTTTTATTCCAATATAGTAAGTTCTTCAAATAAATTAGTTTATAGGAATTTATTTGAAATACATTTTTATCTTTGAAGTTTATTTTTTATGTAAAGTTAATCGTTACAACTAGTTGAAAGTTTCTGCAATTTAGGAAGTATGTTCTCAGACGATAGAAAACAGCAAAAATACATTGAACGGCGATTTGCAATAGGACAAAAAAGGCTATGGGACACTAAAAATATATTCAAATCAAACGATATCAAGATCTGTTAAAATGATAATACACAACACCGTATCAGTGCCAAAATTAATATATGGGAGTAAAACGTGAAAAAGTAATGATAGGAGGCGAGTAAATGCGACTTGTAGATGTAATTATTATGGATGAACTTGAGCTAAAAACTAATATGTAAAGTAGGGTAAAAATAGTGTATCGACATGATTTGGATATGTTGAACAGATAAGTGATGAAGTAGTGGCTAAACTCATTTCCAATGCAAGCATGTGTGGAAGTTGGGGTAGAGACAGACCGATAAAAGTATAGTTAGACCAAGTGAATGGAATTTTGAAAGTAGAAAAAGTAAGGAATATGTAAAAGAAAATGGACAATATGAAAATAACTATTTTCTCTACCTAACTCAACACGGAAATTGTACGATGGTTTTGTGTGTACGTTAAAAAAATATCAAATTGATAAGTCCTGATAATAATTGAAAAGAAAAAAGATACGAAATTCGTTGTATATGAACAATGGTTAAAACATGTTATGGTATGTTGTTTCATATAAAAACATCGTGAGTTTTTATTTGTTTGTTCTGTTTTAATATATTAGCTTCAAGAATATATCTTCAGTGATGAGACCAAATCAATAGATGGCCTCGTGCTGACGTCGAAGCACTCAGTGACTGAGATCAAGGGGGCCTCCAAAGTTGTCATAGGTAAGAGCACACAGAAGTAAGCGAATACTTAATATGATGAAACTGAATGATTCTTGTCTCTATATACACTATGTATACGACAAGATTCGAAAAGTGGAAGTTATTAAGGTACCCTCCCTCACCAAGGGATAGATTTTTTTTAGAATTTATGGTTATATTGGTCTGTATTTATTTATTTATCAATGAAGTACATGTTTAAAGTTTGATTTAAGTTGAGTAATTATCCAAATGTATTTATTTACATAATTTTAAATTAGTTGTGTTAAATTAATACTTTCAAAATATTTTAAATGAAACTTTATATGTTGATTTATATACAAGTTTTGGAATAAGCTTTTGGACCGATAATTTTTGGTAAAGGTTCGGTCCAATTCAAGTTTTGTCTATCCCACGCAGCAAGAATATGTAAACATGTGCGTAGATGTACAAGCAGGATTGTTGTTGTAAACTCTGCTCTATAGAACGCGTAAACAATATATCCTGAATCCAGTCAAAATATTGTAACAAATTGTTATTTAATTTACATTTTTATTTTCTTTGTATTTGAAATTAATGCTCATTGCTTTTTTGTGAAGTAGATTGATATAACAATGTATTTAAAATTATTTTATAAAATACTTTTTCTTATTCACAAAAAAAAAACCTGAAGAAAAAATAATAGGTATTACCACATTTTTGTTATATATGTTATATAGTACAACCTGAATAGTTTATTGTCATGTGAAAACTCTTATAACCAACCGATATTGATAACTGGTTTTGAGATATTGCCTAATTGGCTAACCTTGCGAGTTCATTGTCTAACAAACAACCTGCTACCAAAATATTTTTGTATGCTTTCGTAGTATACTCGTACAGTACAACCTGGCGCGTTTATTGTCACATGGCAGATTAAGCTGACTGGTTGTAAGCGATAACCTATGTAAGTGACCAACCTGGCGAATTAATTGTCATATAGCAATCTTTTACAAATGGCTAACAAAAAATAAGTTGTATTACGCTTTCCTTGTGTACAGTACAGCCTGGTGGAATAATTATCATGCATTTATCTTGAACAATCATTTAGATACATATTTAAGAGGCCTGAAGTATAAATCACACTGACACTCTTCTTTAAATAAATTTGTATCAATGGTTATCGAACCCGCAATCTCCGGGTTGGAATATATTTGAAACACATAATATTAAACCTAGCCTCAAATTAACATATAAATTTTAAAAACCTTCAGTCTTGTCATTCAAATTATCCATCGCCTTTTCCTTCCAAAATTTTTCATTTTCTGTCAGAACAATGTCCAGGAAACGCTGTCTTAGTCTTCCAAGTGGTCTGTTGACGACCTAACCTTGAAAATTATTTACAAGCTCGATACACAATACTCGTTTGACAAGATAATGATTTTTATTTTCTGAATTTTGTGATTTCAACGTAAATTTTTGTTTCGGAGAACTAAATTATTTATTAATTTATTGACAAATTTTAAAGAAAAAATTGTTAATCACTCATTTTGTTAAAAATATTTACAAGTAAAGTATTTACTTGTTGATCTATCATTTTTTTTGCATTATCGTGAATAAATAATTTTCTGTAAAGGTTGAAGTTATATTTAATTTATAAAATATATGTATTCTTTGAAAAAAATGTGTTCGAAGACATCAAAATACATTTCACAATCTGAGTATGATATTTTGAATGGCTCATTAGATTGCTTTGGGTACAAAAAATATTCAAGATTATAAGCAATAAGACAATTCATTCTTAGAAAACTATAATTTATTTAGAAATATTATTATATATTGAATAAAAATTATATTCATATTGTATCGTTAGCGTATTGTCCACTATACCGTTAGTTATTTTTTACGAAGTCAGTATTTACAGCCAAAATACGTCCAATGAAACGTTGGACCATTTTATATTTCTTTTTCATCAAATAAATTTCTTCCTTTGTGTATTTTTACTATTCAAAACCTCATGCATCAATGAGAAGATTTTCATGAAAAATGTGAAAATCTTCATATCTTGTTTCTTATAGTACGCAAATTATCTTATTATAAAGTATTCATGCCCAAAAACGATAAAGTATAAAGCGTATTTATCTTTTTTTAATAAAATAATAGTTGTCTCTTTTATTCATAACAAATAAAAAGCATTATCAGAAAAAAATACTTTAATATAGGTTTCACATAATTCCTACATGTAACAATTTAAATCAGATGCTAAAATGTTTGGGCTCATCTTGTACGAACCCTCTTTCCAGATCAGGCATCATCCGACCGGGGGCGTCAAAGATGTTTTTCGGTCCATAACTTCCCATCATTAAAAAAAAACAATGAAATGCCGGAACATACTATATTCATGCAACACATTAATTTGTACATAACATAGTTAAATCGATAGCAAAAAAAGAATACTTATCAAATTTTTATTTATGTTTTATTTGTATAGAGTTTTACATTTATAGTGTTGCCATTTTAAAGCAGTTTCTCTAATTTTTATTTTACTTGGACAGAGGTGACAATATATATATTGTATAAAACATGAAATAAATGAAAATTTTAAATCATTTAATTTTTTTAGATAAAACATATTCAAGAGTGTATAATATTTTACATATTCAATAAAATATTACAGTAGAAGTACGAGTAGATCGAATATTCCGCTGAGAATATTTTCAGCTCAGCGATATGGAATATACTCGTAACTTCAATTTATCCTTCCATGGTCATTCACATCGTGAAACATATTTTATTATTCAGAAAATCCTGAACGGAATGTGTGAAGAGGGCAACCGAAGTTGAGTGGAAAAGATTTTTCCAAAAGATAAAGTGAAAATAAATGCAAATATGTTAGAATTAACAGGGAAAAGGAGGAACCGCGTACTAGCCCGTAGAGTTTCCATACAAGGAAGGGAAATTTTAATCATTCTCATTTATTCCTTTTGTAGATTTTGATTGCCTTTTTAAAGCCACGTTGAATAAATGAACACATAAATATTTGATTAACAGCATCTTCTCTTCAAAATATAATTTGCTTTTTAAGACTGTGGTTTTCACAACAGAAATGAAAATTATTAGTTGAATTTTTCTGCAAATAAAAATTCAATATACCTAAAACATTAAAATAGTGCATTTATCAGGTGAAAAATATAAAACAATAGCAAGTAATTCAAAATATTAATGGCTCATTCACCAAAAAAGCTTTTGCATTATAAATTATGGTTTTTAAACAAGCAATGATTAAAGAGAACTAACACTGAGTATATAAATAGACTGTTAAACACCCTAACTACACACTGTGCCATTCAGACTCATAAGATGTTTAAAGAATATTTTCATAGTTTTATACAGTTATTTATTTAGTAATATGTCAATCAAGACAATATTTTTATAATTGTAACTAAATAAATAACACACTGACAAATTTTCAAAACTACTCAAAAATGGAGTTTTAATTAAATAATGGGAATATCTCGAATGAGCCATTTACTATATATCATTCATATTTTACAACAGTAATGTTTCTATAAAATGTATATTATTGGTTTCTTTAAACAACTTTCATTGGATAAATACAATTAAGTAAAAGTTGGAATTTTTTATTTACATTTTTTAAATCTCCCTTAAATTAGTCAAGTCATTGATTAAACGCCTTACTGCTGTATTTTTTTCTGACTCTTATGTTCAGAATACGCTTATCAGTCAGAACTTGGCTTTAGAAAGTATCGTAAAACTGTTTTAACTCTAATTTTTTTATCACAGACAAGTAACGTGTTAGCATCGAATCTCTTGTATTCTCAACGCATCTTCATATATTCATACATCTCACTTTAAAAAATGAGCATTGCCCGCATTGGACAGGTGTATGGAATTTACGTATACACATTGGGCTTTTTTACAAGAATTCATGTAAAAGAGAGACCAATATGTATGTATGTATGTATGAAAAGAGCAAAGAAACCGTTGACCATGTGTTGTTCGATTGCTTTTTATTATGTGCGTATTATTTTTAAAGGCATGTTTCAATTCATATCTTCCTGTGGATATATCTTTATAGAGCTTTTCACAAGATATTTTTTAATCCTCATAATCGTTCTAACCATCATGTTATGCTCATATTAGGGTAAGTAAATGTAATTAATATCAACTTAATTTTTATCTGACATACCTAACATGTATATTTCGCTTCGATACGTTATGCATGCTCTTACATTAAAAAAAATAACTTCCATTTTTCAGAATTTGATAGTGCCATGTTTTTCTACATTGTCGTAAACTTCTTCTATACTAAGTAAAGATAACTTTTTTAACTTTTATTTATTTTTTAAAGGAGGCTGAGCTACATCAGCGCTATGTTATTCATCTTAATCAAAATATATTCGTTCAATCTTCATTCCTTGTTATTCTTCTACGCATTATTCGCAACGCTCTTACTGCTACGGCTTTTGTCTTACTATCATCATTATTTTATGTGGTCCAAGATTCGATACATCGAGATCATTAATTTGTTTTTTAAAGCTCAAACCAAAATTGTTTGTATCCAATTCTTTCTTCTTCTTTACAAAAAATCATCAAAGATTGTGTTGAAAAGAGGGCTTCCATAATATAAAGCATTGCTGGTTTACTCTCGGTGTCCATTAGGTTTATATTTCGTCATAAATACACGAAAAGTTAAAGGACAGGATTTACATTTTTTGAAGTTCAGGAAAAAAACTTAAGTAAAATAAAATAATAAAAATTTGAAAAATGACAAAAACACAAATGTAAATGTAATAATATCATCGTTGGTCAGGAGAAGGAAAGAAATTTGGAAATAAGAATGATCAAAAACTAGAAAAAAACACGCTTTGCCACTGAAAGGGGAGAAGTGTTTTTAAGTTACTTATGAAACCGGTGAATGATGGTGCGTGTCTTACGAATATATGCGGTAACTGGTTCAAGAGTCTATCACCATGTACAGTAAAATACGACGTGAAAAATGGAGGGTGGTAAAATGTAAAAGCCAAAAGGATATCTCTGCTAGAGCGTAGCGAGAGTCCGTTAAGGGAAAGCAGTTACTGAACATTTTCGAAGAGATATGGCGGTGACAAGACAGTTAGGATGGTTATAAAAATATATAATATGTTAGTATTGCCGACGGTTGTTCACATTCAACTAATTAAAGGATGTATAATAAAGTTAAATATTACTTAGATTTAACATGACTATATATAAAAAACGAACATTTATTAAAGTCAATCTTTATTGAAAATACATCAACATACTCGTACTCCATATTGAAAATTCATCAACATACTCGTACTCCATATTGAAAATACGTCAACATACTCGTACTCCAAATTGAAAATACGTCAACATACTATACTTGTACTCCATATTAAAAATACGTCATGTATAATAAAGTGAAATATTACTTAGATTTAACATGACTATATATAAAAAACGAACATTTATTAAAGTCAATCTTTATTGAAAATACATCAACATACTCGTACTCCATATTGAAAATTCATCAACATACTCGTACTCCATATTGAAAATACGTCAACATACTCGTACTCCAAATTGAAAATACGTCAACATACTATACTTGTACTCCATATTAAAAATACGTCATGTATAATAAAGTGAAATATTACTTAGATTTAACATGACTATATATAAAAAACGAACATTTAGTAAAGCCAATCTTTATTGAAAATACATCAACATACTCGTACTCCATGTTGAAAATTCATCAACATACTCGTACTCCATATTGAAAATACATCAACATACTCGTACTCCATATTGAAAATACGTCAACATACTCGTACTCCATATTGAAAATACGTCAACATACTCGTACTCCATATTGAAAATACATCAACATACTCGTACTCCATATTGAAAATACGTCAACATACTCGTACTCCATATTGAAAATACGTCAACATACTCGTACTCCATATAATGATCATATACTGTAGTTAGAATTAAAATGACATATCTAATGGAAACATCTTATCCCTTTTATTTTTTCAAATAGGAATAATTCCAGTGTCACCAACTTGGGTGAAAATTGACAGAAATCTTAAAAATTTGCAAGTTGAATTATTCCAAAGACACGTGTCAGTAGTTTGTAAAAGGAAGAATTTTTGCGCTTTCTCCTGTGAAATATCCACTTAACGTGAATCCAGGATTTCCAGGACGAGTGTTACTATTTTTTCCTTGTCTTTGTGACACGGGGAGAGATTTATGCGTTGCCTTTTAGTCTTGCCGCAAATCTTTGATGGACTTAAGCGAAAGTAAAGTAATATATTACTCAAAGATGACCTTGTTTATGTACGTTTTTTCTTACATAACAAAAACCAAGGTTGAAAACCAAAATTCCTTCTAGAATATATTTTTACCTTACATATTTAAGGTCACTCATAAGTGTCAGTTAATAAATTCAAGCAGTTCTGAATGTTGAATAAACATTGTGTCAATATCATGATGTCAACCAGATTTAGTAAAATATAACATCAACACAGAATGAAAAAGTATCGTATATGCAGTAAGGCTCCTTTTCTTTGATTTCTGTGAATTTTGAGTACTTTTTTTGTGTCAACAAATCAGTGAATGACCCTTTGTATATTAAATATTGTTGATTTAAACGCCCTTTTTTGGTGTAATGTCATTACGATGGGACTTAGTTTGTCTTCTGTTCAAGTGTGATTTTATTTTTCATGACTATTCTATATCTAAATATTTGTTGTTTTGATTTGTAAAAACGATTTACTTTATAACGAGCATACGTCTAGTAAGGTTCGTGAACACTTATTAAAAATAAGAAAAGACAATAAATTAAACAAAAATACGGGTTAACTTTCCACCGTACGATAAAATTATAACGCCTGAAAATAAGTCAATCCGGTTGTTTAAAAAACCAATGGCAATATCGAAAAGTTAATGGTGGAGGTCATGGTCTAGCGTTTAGCATTCAAGCAAGCAAGCGGGCGCCCCAGGTTCTATTAATGACGGATTCACTTTGACTATTAATATTTTTACGTTTGAATTTATATTTTTATAGCTTATATGCTGCTTATCTTGAATTCGCAAGAATAGATAACGCAATGACGACCTCCGTGGCCTAGTAGGTAAGACGCTTGTCTCCCAACCCGGATGTTGCGAGTTCGATTCTCGTTGAAACCTAGATTTATATTAAAAGATTCCAGTCTGGTTTTTATTAAAGGCCTCTTTAACAGCTTTTTGGTTGGTTGGAAGAAATTGCCTTATGGTAATAAGTCCGCCAGACTGTATTGTGAAAAACGTCTTAATCAAAGGTGCGAATCCAGTTATAACACATGAATAATTGAAATAAAAATATAGTTCAGAAAAAGTTTTATTGAAACTGAAAAAAAAAACATTTGTTTTCGTATTACAATGGTTAAACCTTAGTTTTTTGTCCCCTGAAATAAGCTTATCTTTTTATATTGAAGCGAAATAAAATAATGAGTGTTGTATTCCTAATAATAGTTAATAAATAAACTGCAGCATACATTGAGCTACTACATACTCGTATGTATATCGATTATGAATATTTGGGAGAAGAGTCCAAGCTCTCTACCGTTATCCTACATATAATATAATGCGGTGAACTAAAAACATTGATCAAGACCACTGTTTCTTCATTAAATGAGTAAGGTATTTTCACTGTTAAAATGGCGAAGCGATTTTATCTCGAGTTCGTCTCTGCCAGCACCATAAACCGTGTTTACGCTTGGAAAGGAAGTGTTTTCTACATTCCTTTTTTGTAAAGTCGCTTTACCGTCAAGTACAAGAAGCGCTGACCCAGAATCCTGCCCTTTTACAGAGCTGGATGGACATTTCTTTAAAAAAAATACTTAAAGAAATAAATCATACTCATAATAAAAGATACATTTTAAAGAGTTATTTTGCTGGCCAACTTTTCTAAAAGTAACTTTCAGTCAAAGACTGACTCAATAAGGAATCATTCCTAGTATTTTAACATATAATAAAATAAATAAATAAAGCTCAAAATGTAACGAAAAATTAAATAATGTAAATATTTATAAAAAAGAACATCGCATGAAATTGTGTAAGTCTAATCTGTTAATAATAGCTATGCGTTTTATTTAGAAAATCTACAACACTTCCAGCTTATATTTGAGAGTGATAAGTTTTCAAAAGGTCTGGACTCGTCTCATAACATTCTCAGGGCTAGAATTGTTCCGGCGACGCCAGATGTTTTTCACTCCACACCCTTCTACATGTAAATGATAATAAAAAAGGAAAAAATAAGTAATTGATGCAATTATAAACACAATAAACATTGTAAAAAACATAAACGCATGTTGTAGATACCTACACATTTGAAAAGAAAACAGAAATTTTTCTATTGAAAATAGAACAAATAAATTTTATGAAAAATCTTCGAAGATTTTCCGAAACGTTTATTTACACATTCGATATGTACAAAAATGTTTATGTTATAAGAATAAATTCTTGTTATTAGATCAATAAAGGTATTTACTGTACAAAATTATTGATACTTAATTTTCAGTTATGATACATTATCAACATCTTTTATTAAATCAATGATTAGCAAAAATACTTTAAAGTACATATTGACTTTCATTCTTAAATCACATGAAATATTTTTCTGTTGGTGTATTATATAGGTTAAACGAAAAAAAATGTCCGTTTTTGAACATTTTTATTTTCCAATTCAAAATTTGAAAAAAAAAAGTTTTCATTGACATTTTTATTTCATTATCTCCAAATATTTCTTCCTACACAAAACTAAATTTTTGAAACAAGTTGGTACCGTAATTCAGTATTAAGCATTTTTGATAAATAACACGCAAGTATCATAAACTCGATTCCCAGCTCGTCCCAAACTTGATTTACTTGTAGATCTTTTTATCATCTGAATTTATTGGTATTAAAAAGCTACCTTACAGAATTCTAAGAGCGCTTTCAAGGGGACAGAAGTATCAAAATAGCGCTTTATGAATACATATGTTTGCATTCCACTGGAAAAAACGTGCAACGCAGTTATTTAACCAGATTGTAAACATGTAGTAATATTTTAAGCGAAAAAAATTAGACGAAAAATAATTCAATATATACTTTTGATTGAATGAATAAGAAAAAAAGTAATTAGAACTTTCTTTAAATTTCAAGCTGAAACGTTGTTCACTAGTGTTACTTTTAAGGCCAAAATGTATGTTAAATATTGTATTATAATATGGAGTTCCACTATTAAATAAAAGCCGATACCTTTGATACTTGTAAAATGTAATAGTGCTCATTTGTCTTTAATAAATATATAATTTTAATTTATTTTCTTATGAACACATTATATTTCAATTAAAATAAATTTTCCATTTGTTAATGAAATATCCAAGTGAGATCCTGTAAACATTGTCCTATATATCAAATGATCCTTGTTTGCGAGAATTCTGGACACTTTTGCTGTATAGTTTTGTCCTTTATATTCTCTAATGGAAAAGGTCAGAAATGGCATTTTATTAAACTTTGTACTATTATACTTGTAACACAAAAGGTAATACTCTACCTCATTTGAGGATTCACCTTGTGTATTTACCTTTTATATTTTCTACAAAGAAGAAACATATTTTCGTAACAAGATATTAAGTTTCAAAACGATAATTTGTCATGTATCAAAATATGGAACTATTTTTTATTAAATTTATCCTTTTACATTTCATTGATCACAATATATATTTTGTTTATGTAATGTTTTATGTATATTTTTAGATTGTGCGCGGAAATTGAAATCAAAATGTAGGTTTGAAGAAAGGAAAAAAATAGAATTTACTTATGATATTTAAAATTAAAAAAAAAAATGGAAGTTTTATGGGATCTACGAGTTTGATATATAGAGTTTGAGAACATTGTGGATACATTGCAAGTATATTTACTCTTACTGTCTTCACAAAACTGAGGGATATAAAAAATCTTGAATGAAATCACACAGTTCTTCAACAAATGGCAGATTGGATATTGAGAAAGAGGATGAAAAAAGATAGTTGTTTAAAGTAGCGAAAATGGTAAATTGATAATAAATTATGGGATTTAAGTAAAAATAGAATGCATTCAATATTGGGGAATTATTTTGGATAGTTGATTCGAGTATTATTGAAGTGAAAAAAATATGTAAATGAAAGTTCTACATGTAAACTGACAGATGTAAGCTAATATGTAAATGAAAGTTCTACATGTACTAAATACAAAAATGGAAATAAACTTGAGGATAGAAGTCTGAAAATGGTTAGAATCTGTTTAATTCTGATACCTTTTTAGTATAGCATGTACCTAATATGTTTTATTGAAGGATCAAAATCATTATATACATGGTTGGGTTTATATGTGCTGATGTGTTCTCGAATATAACCAATCTTGAGAGCATACGTGCACTTACTCGAATGCAGACAGTTTTCTGATACTAATATTTTTTAAACATTTGGGTAAGATAAATTGAGAAAGCGCACCCTGAATAATCATTCACAGAATCATGTCAACGTTATTAAGCCGATTCATCATGTAATGTTAACGTTATTAAAAAAAAATATCCTGTATTTGTTTAAACATATATTGTGTTATATTCCCTACGTAAATCTTATAACTATATGGAACAGTTATAAAATGAAGTCAACAAAAAAAATTGAGCCAATTTAGATGTATGGGAATGAAACGTGGGCTAGGAAAAATACTAATTAGAGCCGAATAAATGCTACAGAAATACGTGCACTGAGTAGAATACACGGTGTGAAAATGTATGATAGAATACGGATTTAAGTGATTAGGGATGAATGGGAATTTAAGTAAGCTGAATTTATTAAGCAAGCTGAATTAGAGCACTCGAACGAATGAATGAAGAAAGATTTATGACAAAAAACATATAGTCCAAATGTGAATGAAGTCTGGCTGTCTGTCGTCGCTGCTTACCTCAACAGGGAAGTGGCATGATAATGTGTTTGTATGTATGTATGATGTAATATTTGTAAGATGTAATCTTTATAAGTATATAAAAACAATTGTGTGACATAACCTTTATAACCAAATAAAAACAGTTGAATGATGTAACATTTGTATGATGTAACCTTTATAACCATATAAAAACAGAATTCATAAAATTTACCAGGCCATCATGATTTAGTATAAGTACAAATAAATAGATAAACAGCTGCAAATGGTGCCGATGTGTAAAATACTTTTCATTTCAATAAATTGGTTCACTTTGATATGTACTCGTACGAGTATTCAATTTATTCGAACGTACAATGATTTATTGTTTGCGAGATTTTAATGAACGCATTTTAAAATGCTATTACGTTGAATAAATTCTTAGTCTATGAATATAATCAGTAAGTGACAGAGGCCCTTAGAAATGCTTTGACAGAATCTCTCTTGAAGGCGGTGCAAAGGAAAGATATCTCAACCGTAAATTTCTCACCCGCATAAGGATCTGACGACGCCTTCACTTTCTGGGTCAACGATTATACCGGTGGGGTGGGCCGTACAGGTGGATTCCTGATATCCCCATGAAATGCATCTGGCTGCATTGAAGAACAGAATAATTAGAAGGTTATGATTATTTCGTTAACTTGCTAAATCATTCTGACGTTGGTGATCATTAGATACGGATTAGTTTTTAAGGAAAATTACAGAAATTGTTGGGCGTATATATGCAAAAAAGGCAAAACTATTTTGATTTTTGAAAATACATGAATTAATCTTATATGAGGAAAAATGTGAAATCATCTCAATGGTAATTTTATGTGTAAATAATGTTTTAAAGAATTTTTGTTGTATAAAGCCGAAATATGTTTTCTAATTATTTCAAAACAGTCAAAATGTGGTTAGATCTTTTATCGTATTACGTCAACTTTTTTTCTTCAAACCATTCAGAATTCATTTTCTTTTGGGGTAAAATATTCATAAATATCATATAACACCGTGTCTTTTGCGAAGTACGCAGATACAATAGATCTCTACACTCTTCTGTTGAAACACACGATATTTACCCCCTCCACATTCATAGATCTCATCTTGCATAATCTTCTATTATTCTTGCTTCTCACTTTTCCCTCCCCAAAAAATCTTGTACTTCTTACTTATACTTACTAAGTCATTTATTATCTCCACAAATTCAAACTATCATAATGTTCCTTTATTTATCTTACTTACTCTGTCCATATTATCAATTTATTCATTTACGGTGAATTCATCCCGCCTTCTTTCTTATATTAACATTGACACCTGACAAATTTCTGTAGTGCACGCATCTGCACGTCATTAATCTTCATGCTATCCTTCTTCTGTCAATCTTCAAGCAATACAGAGAATTTGTATTTTTTAGTACAGTAGACTCTCGATTATTAGGAGTCACAGTCACCGGGCTACGGATTCACTGGAAAAGGAAAAAAATCTATTTAAAAATTATTCATAAGTGTTATAAAAAAATTTGCCGCGGTTAATTTGCAATAATCGTGAGTCTACTGTATGGGATTCCCTGTTTTTTTATAAAAAAATATTACACTCATTTATGCCGTAATGATACGAAAATGGGCGTTATTGTTGGTGAATTGGAACACTTTATAGCATTACCAACTTTAATGTAGTGTGTGACTTAAATAACACATGCGAGTGGAAAGGGTTAAATGTAATATAAAAGAGGGTTGAAGTCAAAGGAAGATTGTAAAATACTACTCTTTTCGAGTCGATAAATTTGAGGTGTATTATTTGTTAATTTTTAGAGCACTTTTTGAACAAATCTCAGGAAAGAACATTGAATTTTCACAATTGTAAAATATATTGAATTAAATTGCAAAAATATATTAGAAAATATTATTGTTATTATTATTAGTTAATTTAAGCAATTCATCATACAAAGAGGATGATTCTGTGTTGTATTACAAAACAAATATAAAAAAATATGACATTATCAATAAGCCTCTAGGACTTGTATGAAATTTGATATCGTTGATTTTCTCCTTTTTCCATAAATTAATGTTCAGGGCTAGAACAATTCCCAGAGGAATAAATCTCAAGAATTGATTATTCCACTCAAGCTCTGAGGCGGGAATATGGGCCGTTCTTTCTCTGTTTGAACTCTGGATTAGCGCTTGTTATCACGTGGCCCATTCATATGTGGGTACATTGATTAGAATTCTATCCTTGCTCCTGCCAATACAGCCATTGGATTTCGGGAACACAATATTATTCATACGATTCTCGTGCCGGGAATGAAGTCTTTGCGAGAATCAAAACAAACATGTTTCTTATTCGATATATAGACGGTGTTCCATATTTCAATAATAAAAGCAAATTGTAAACGTTTTTTTTAAATTATTTTTGGACGTTAAAAAAATTAGAAAAAACTGCGTATTAATACTATTGTCTGCGGCCATGATCTAACGATTTACGCTTAAAAACATTACATTTTCGCTTAAAAAAATTATATTTGAAAGTACCTACTTATACCAACCTGGGCGTAACGGGATTGATTACCATTGAAACAAAATTTATTTTATAAAGGGCTCCAGTCAGGTTTTCACTAGAGGCCCCTTTAACGTATAATCAGGTTGGGTGGAAAAGATTGACACACGACAATAAATCCACCAGGTTGTACTGTATAGAATAAAAGAGGTGTACTTTATAAAACAATACGTACATTTTTTATTTTCTTTTAATTAATTGAAAGATTTCTTCGATATACGCGTGTAGTTTAATGAATGTTAAAAATGGTTAGCGTCCGAGGTCTTATGGTAATCATTCACACTAAACAAGCGGACGCTCAAGGTTCGGTTTCTGGCGAATTAACATCCGAACTAGTTTTACTGTTAAGCTATTTCACATCTTAATTTATGTTTTTTCTGTAGCTGATATGCTTTTTATGATAAATTATTATAGTCTATTTGATTCCAGGAAAACTGTGAAAGCTGTTCGTTTACATATTCCACATACTCTATTCTTACTTAGTTATATAAGATTTTGTTATTTTTCTAATAAATCTACATAAGTAGGTATTGCCAACAGATATAACGCACATTTTGATCAGAGCTATATGATTATTTTATACGACGAAAAAAAGTAGAGAACTTACAATTTACTGTATCTATTAAAAATTCCTCTCGCTGGATAAATATTCTATTGTTACTGTTATCGCTGTTATCGTTGTTTCAATTGTTGACGTTGATTAGTTAAATAATATCCATTTAGAAGTTTTATCATTACTCGGTATCACTCATGGTAGTTATCTTGGTAATATAGTGATGGGATTTTCCCTGGTCTTCTACCCCGCAGTAGCATGTTAGCTCATTTAATAAATTGAACATCATACTACCAATCTATACTTAAATTAAGAGACATGCACAGGGAAGTTCGGCCAGCTCCCTCAACCCTCCCGATCTCCAGTCAGTTCATCGCACCGCACCTCGTACGACTATGTAGGGTTCCCTTCGCACAAATGGGAGTGGAATTGATCATGAAAGGCTACACCATCACAATCCTTGAACCCCAGTTGCATCCACAATCCTTGAAGGACGCAGAAGAGGAAGAGTCACAGATGTGTTGGACTGACCAAGTGAGATACGGAACAGGACTACCCTTAATAACTGCCCATCGAGACGCGGAGTGCAGAAATGAATGGATTGGAGTCGTCAGAGGCTCATGTGAGTCACGATATTCATGGGCCACACGACAGGATGATGAGATGTCACTATTATCTATTTAAAATAGAATCGCCGGCGTTAAACTAAATTCACTAAATTTAAATCACATAAATAGATGAATTACTGTATATCCCAAATGATTTGAATATCAACGTAATATTTTGCTTGCAACACGTTTTCTTCTACGTTTTTTTAAAGGGAATTTCCGTATGTTAGTTTGATTTGTATTTTTTTTTAGAAAATAAATAATTAATTGTTTGTTAATAGATTCCAGTTTCAACTGATAAAGTTTAAATTTTTTTTTTAATAAGTAAATTATTACATTTCTGTAGATAATTCAACATATTTACTATATTTATTTATTAGGTGTAATGCACGACCTTTTTTCGATCATTTAAATTAGTTACTAGTCAAACAATAAAATATAATAAGAATTTAGAGTGTGGATAAATATAAAAAGAATATGCAAAAGTATAAACACTTACATGACATGTGCAAAATATGATATACAAAAGTATAAACACATGATATGCAAAAGTATAAACACTTACAATACACAAAAATATAAAAAAAGACAACCTATAATATGTCTCAGGGACTGAGGGAGGGCTGTAACAAAAAAAAGTAATGTGTGTACGAGTATATTCGTATGTTTAATCCACTCAATACAAACCACTAAACAAATATCGAAATTTCAATATTTTTCTTGGAAAACTCAAGATAAAAAATCTACGCATGAAAAAGAAAATAAATAAGTCACGAGGAGGTCCAGGCTTTACGGTTCAAATTAACCAAAAAATATTCTCTTATGGTGACTACGTTTCAATATAACATTTTTTTTTTAATTTCCAGTCATTATTTTATTTATTGGTATGGTTGGATCAAGTATATGATATGTTGAAATAAGGAGTGTAAAATATCAGAGAAATCGTAGGAGCTGTACACATATGTATATGTGTAGATGAGTTAAAATATTTGTGTCGCGACAGGGAAGTCCGGCGCTCTCTCTTCTCTGTCTACCACGACAGGGATATGGCGTGATGTTTTGTTTTATTATTTATTTTGTTTTCTATTTAAGTAGATATCTGACAAAAAGTAACATCCTGTGTATAAATTACGCTTGTTCAACATTCTTACATTTTGGTATGAGTTGGATATCACTGGGTAATGGTTTCACACCGCCACATGAATGTGGTACAGTTCCGGTATGAGTTGGATATCACTGGGTAATGGTTTCACACCGCCACATGAATGTGGTACAGTTCCGGTATGAGTTGGATATCACTGGGTAATGGTTTCACACCGCCACATGAATGTGGTACAGTTCCGAACACTCATACCCGAAAACTTGTTATTTTTTTTTATTTATTGTAAGTTTTTGCCAGACATTTTTTTTATTAAATTGGTTACTATCTCTAGGTCTAGTTGGTAAGAATGGTTGTTTTCACCCAAAAATGTCGCATTCAATTTTCATTGGTCTTCAGAAAAAAACACTTCCGTTGTATATTACACAACCAGGTGGACTTATGGTCATATAGAATTTCATCCAACCAACCAAAAAAAATTAATGAGGCCTTAAATTAAAATCAGACAGGAACACATTTTTAAAACGAATTGAGTACTAACGGGGATCGAACTCGGGCTGCAAGACAGTCGTTTTTACAACTCGGCCACTGAGGTTGCCTCAATTTTTTAATACTTTCGTTGTTTATTATTATTTTTTAAATTTATTTTACACATGACAAGAAATATACACAATTTGCAAAAAAAACAACAGGTAATTTAATTTGAACACACAATTTTAATGGATCTGGGTTTGTTGCCTTTCATTTGTTGTGTCCCCAGTTAACTAGGGTTTTGCCTGTATCTCACTGAGGACCTGGCGGGTTTATTGCAATTTGACATTTTCTTCTGGTTGGTTGAATTGAGTGCTACCGTCTCACTTCCACATAACTTTAGAAAACCGTGAAAAATTATTTAAGACTCGCAAGAAACTAAATAAAAACTAATAAATTATTTTATCGTATTTCACAACAACTCGTATGTATCATCCCACCGCTTCTCTGCTGGGATAGGTCGTGAAGAGATAGTGCCATACTTTCCTTTTTTGATACACATATTTCGTCTTTTCCACATTCGTGCACCGTTTCATACAGTTCCTGCGATTTATCTTACGTATTAATTTTCCTTCTTTCAAATTATCATTCACTTGATCTAACTACAACGTACACTCACATTTGCGCTTTATGTTTGTTTTGATATTTATTCATTAATTTGTTCCACGTCCCCAAACCACATCAGAGCACGCACAGAGCATTACATTTTACTCAACACATCAGCCTGAAGTTCACATTCATACCTAATCCCTTCATTCCTTATTCTTTCGTATATTGTCACCCTGTGTATTTTTCTAAGCGCACGCATTTCTACAACTACAACATTAATACGACGTTTTGAGTATTTTGCCATGACCACGGGTCACTCTCATATAGTTGGTACTAAAATACCATTGTGGACAATCATCTTAGAAGATTTTGACATTGTTTGGTTCTAGTATATATGTTTTAGTTCCTCATTGGCTTTGTTTCCTATCGCTACACGCTGTTCAGTATCCCTCGTAACTCTTCAATTATCTAAGAAAATATATCTAAATGCCAGTATTCTTCAAGCTGCTCTAATCTTTCATGAGTCACCCATATATGTTACGTGTATCGCGTTGACTTTTCTTTTCTCACTTCTCTATCACCGTGACTTTGAATTTTATAACATCATTCTTAGATCTTTGTCTTTACACATCTCATACAATTAACGTATCACAGTGTAATTCATTCTCATTATACTTTACCACCATATAACCAGCTTAGAACATTAACATGTTTACATTAACCACCATATAACCAGCTTAGAACATTAACATGTTTACATTAACCACCATATAACCAGCTTAGAACAATCTACCCATATTCCTATTCGATATTTGTATATTACCAATTAACCTTTATAGTTCCTTTATATATGAATATATATTATATGAATATCAAACAAGAAGGATGAAATGAAATATCCTTGCTTTATGTTTTTAGAAATATTAAACCACTTAGTCAAGGAGCTGTTCACTATAAACAAACTCTACTGTCAGTTTATAATGGCGCAGTATTCATTATCATTCAACACCATATTCATTGGTGGTATTATATATGGATTATTATGTATTCAAATAATTCTGGTCCACCTGATTCACAAATTTCTAGATTCTATGTGTTTTCAATATAGTTATTCATACAGCTAATTAGTCTAAATTATCATAATATTCTAAACGGTCTGCATGATGAAACTACAGATTGCGTATTTTTCGGTTGTCCTTTGTGAGACTGATTTGATTTACTAAAAGCCATATCTTTGCCGCGTCCAATGAGTATTGCGTTTCACCTTTCTTCGGGGAACTTTTCCATTTATAAATCGATTGTAGAAATATTGAAGCTTTATCAGTTGAAACTTTGAATTATCTAAAGTCGTAATTTAAAAAAAAATGCTTTTATTATATTGACTCATATATATGTATGATGATTTTAATTTGGTGACACAAATCATCCTAGTTTGCGTGAATTGCTTATACATATTTAAAAAAATAGTCTAAATTGGCTTAAGGCTCGCAAACGGATACATTTCAAATTTTGTATTCAATTCTCTTAATGGAATGTTTTCGTTGTATTTTTCGAATCTTTGTTTGAAAATTTTTGACAAGGATTTTGCCATTGCTAGTTCTGTGGTGTGGAGTAGTCTACTTCTATGTGTTAGCAATATGGGTGGCATGCAGTAGCGGCTGGCTCATTAGTGCTTTCGTGCGCCGAACTACAGAATTTATATAACTATAAACACCTAAAGAAGTATAGCGAAAATGTATATTATCATAACAATATTTATGAAAAATAATATATATTTATGTTGACATGGCTCACTACAATATGCAACTCTATTTGTTAGAGCACATTTTTTGTATACATGTGTTTTGCATTCGGACGCATTCTGCGAGCAGGTAGGAAGATACCCGAAGTCCGTGCGTATTTGGAATCGTCCCAAATCTTTCGAAAAATTGATGATTTACTCACAATTAGAAGAGAACAGAAAATCTTGAGACAGCTATATTTGAATAGGGATTTCTAGGAATTCTTAGTCTTTGTAGTGCGTGCATGTGATCCCGGAAACATCCAAGTGGCGCGTATGACAAGTCGCTGGGATAGTAATACATCAATTTAAAGTTTTTTTTTTAAATATGACCACCGCAGCGAAGGGATGATTTGTTCCTACCGTTCAAACTGGGGCGTCTTTTTAGTACATGTATCTTTGCGAGTATATGTCTCCAAATTAACAAACGTTTTTGCTTACCTAATTAGGTACCGACTTTCTTCCTTTATTGTTTTGTTTAGTTAACTTGTAATTAATTCAGTTTTCGATTTCAATGATATTTTTCCAGCTTCGTCACGTAGCTTAACGCTTCTCTAACTATTTATATAATATTACGAGCCATTTGCAGGATAAACATAACTATTTCGATTATTTATTGTGTTTGTTTGCGTAAATTTTTCCAAAAAATTCTGCCACATCGTGATATTTTATTCAAACAATTGCAATTTAAGAATTTAGATCCCGTTATAATTCGTAACAATATCAGTGAGTTTGAAAAATGTGTAAATCCACGGACAATTTTCTTGGACCACCGACTAAACGAATAAAAACCTCGAAGTCAAGTTATTTGTAAAGAAGTCTGCTATACAATTTTGTGTGAAATGAAACAACGTTTTGCATTCAGTAATCACCTAACTGCAGCAAAATTATTCTATAGCGAAAAATTTACTGAGTATACTCGTAGGTCAAAATTTCCCGAACATGATTTTATTTTGACGGTAAAAACATACGATTTTTTAAATAAAGTTCAATTCAACGGTGAACTCAGTGCAATTTATGCTCGCGATGATTTTGCCAATGCTGAGGGCTCTTGTCTATTTTACAACTTTTTTATAATACTGGTTTACTAGAAGGTTTTTCTCAGACTGTAAAGTTACTTAAACTCGTATGCACTATTCCAATGACTTATGTTGAGAGTGAAAGGTGTTTCTCTACGTTAAAAATGATAAAATCATTTTTGAGAAATACAATGAGACAGGACAGACTGAACGCTTTATCAATATTAAGCATCGAAAAAGAGCTAATTCAGTCTATACCTGATTTTAATAAGATTCATTGGGTCTTCGCTAAACAAAAAGAGCGGAGAATAGAACTTCTTTATAAATAGGTATGTAATTTTTTGTTTCTTTATATTATTTGGTATTTGGATACCTACTTTGGTGAACCCCCAATTATTTGGTCCACCGGCCGCCACTGGTGGCATGTAAAACTTTAGGAAGCACTTGAAGAAAACACTTATAAGCAGGTTTTATCAAAGTTTGTGTTTATATACGAATACTACACACATATATTTTACTACAGCTAAAGACGAACGCCTCACTTTCATATACCAGAATATCTACGAAAGTTTCTTTGTCTTTCCTTAGTAAGCATTTTTCATTTTTTTTACCAAATATATATGTTTTCTTAACATATGCAGATGCTGAAAAGTACCCATACACATGGCCGCAGTCACCACCCTCGTATTCTTCCACTCAATTTAATTTTTCCTTTTTGTAATATTTTAATCAATCAATACAGTTGGCTCGTATCTCTAGTTAAAACGTACTTGAGTAGAATTTGCTCTATAAACGGCGCTATATAGGTTATCCTTTTATCATTACTAATATTATAAATAATTGACCAAATATATCATATGTTACAAGTTGCATTATTAAGTCACATAAAAAGGAATACAATACGCAGAAAAAACACATTGACGAACAAAACGTAATTGTCAAAAGATGGAGTAAATGCCACCACATTCATGGTTCAAGAATGACACGTGAATGGTTTGTGTGCAGTTCAGTTTGTCTGCGTCATTGTTTGCGTCATTGTCAACAAAATAAAGATAATACTTGTGATGGTTACCTTGTTAATATATTTACAAACTTTAACTTCAAGTACCCAATATTTGTTTTCAATTTTGCGATCTCTTCTGACTAATTATATAATTATTTCACATTGATTTGTATTAAATATAGGGGATCGTAATTATTTATGTACTGTAAAAAATGACATATATATATTTTTTTATTTTAAATTGATTTTACACATGACCAGAAATATAAATAGTTTGTGAAAAAACAACAGGTAATTTAATTTGGACACACCATTTTAATGAATCTGGGTTAGTTGCCTTTCATTTGTCGTATCCCCAGTAAACTAGACTTTTGCCTGTATCTCACTGATGACATACACATAACATCAAAACTATAAAAAGCAACATATAGAATAAATCTAATAATAATTTAACAAATTCATCGATGGACAGGAGATATAAATGAAGATTTTAAAAATGTATTCATGAAAAACCAGGAAAAATACGCTTTGTCACTGAAGGTACAAGTTTATGTAATATTTTATAATATTTTTTTTGAAACACGACAACCATGGTTCAAATTATATTTGCTGGCAGCTGGTAGCTGGTACCACAGTTAAATAGCATGGATAGTAAAATATAATGACGAGCGTCGAACTGGAAGAGGTGTCCTCTGCTGGAGCGTAACGCAAGTTCGTGATTAAAAAGTCATTGAACAGTTTCGACGAAATATGAGGAAGAGGCAGTACAGTTAAGGACTTTATATAAAAGTAATAATATGTGAATATTTCGATGGTTTCTCAGTCAAGTTGAGGGTTAAATAAAAAGGTGTTATTTGATCGCATTTTCTTGTTGAATATGAAACTTTCATTAATAATTTGCATTTATTGAATTTCGCTCCGCTGCTTCTCTGTAATATTTAGATAATATACGTCCGCATAGTCAATAATTGGTATATGCTGAAAGCGGCACCTCAAGAAAACAAAGTTATTTCTTAGTCATTTTGGAGGTTTTATTACTATTTTGTTATCGCTTTTGAATTCTTAAGTCATTATTGCTTTTGACATTGAAGAAACGCGATAAAACGTTTCAAGGCCTCACGTGCGATTTGCAAGTACTTATTTTGATATCATTGACACATATTCAATGCTACCCCAATGACAGCAATACATCAAAAATGTTTACCTAATCGAACTGCCGGTTGCCAAAAGCGTTTCAGATAAGGATCGTGTCATTGGTAACATGAATTCTCAATGTATCACGTTTTAAAAACGTCAACGAAATTGAAAATTCAATCTTGTCTGGGATGAATTGACAGTTAATTAAACTTTTATTATGTCACATATATTATAAAAATGTACTTTAGCCAATCAGTTGTATTTTTTTCAGAATAACTTGAACGTATTGATTTTGAATGTTGATTATTGAAGAATATTATTTACTTCGTTATCCCACGATAACAAAGATGTGACGTGGGACAACAAAGAAATTTACTATCTATGCATATAAAACATCATTTTTTTTTTGGTTAGGGTAAGCAGAGAAGACAGAGTGCCAAAATTTTCTATCTTAACATACATATTAATATTTCACCTTTTCCACATATCTCTTACTTATTTTTCCTACTTTATGAGTCTCATTCACTTTATCCAACCATACTTTCCTTCATCTCCCTCTACAACGCATTCCATTAATATTTACACTTTATATTTATTTTGTTAGTCTTTATTCACTCATTCATTCCACGTACCTAAACCATTTCAGAGTGCTCTTTTTTATCTCACTTAACACATCAGCCTTAACTGTTTTTAAATTTACTACCAAAAATTCTAAAAAGTAGTTCCACAAACTTAAACCCGAAACCTTTTATTAGTGTGAGATTTAATTTGATTTGTTTTTGTATGACATGACGGAAGTTATACTGGGAAAGTTATATTGATGCACAAATACTTCTGGTAGCCGACTACAATACGTGCCAACTGAGATACAAGACATCTTGTAGTCCAGTTCAGTATATGGTATCAAATAAAGTTATATTTTTATTAATGTGAGATTTAATTTGATTTGTTTTTGTATGACACGACGGAAGTTATACTGGGAAAGTTATATTGATGTACAAATACTTCTGGTAGCCGACTGCAATACGTGCCAATTGAGATACAAGACATCTTGTAATCTAGTTCAGTATATGGTATCAAATAAAGCCATATTTTTATTAATGTGAGATTTAATTTGATTTGTTTTAGTATGACATGACGGAAGTTATACTGGGAAAGTTATATTGATGCACAAATACTTCTGGTAGGCGACTACAATACGTGCCAACTGAGATACAAGACATCTTGTAATACAGTTCAGTATATGGTATCAAATAAAGTCATATTTTTATTAATGTGAGATTTAATTTGATTTGTTTTAGTATGACACGACGGAAGTTATACTGGGAAGGTTATATTGATGCACAAATACTTCTGGTAGCCGACTACAATACGTGCTAACTGAGATACAAGACATCTTGTAATCCAGTTCAGTCTATGGTATCAAATAAAGTCATATTTTTTTTGCTTTAAACTATCTTATTTTTTGCTTTAAAATCTACTTCGTAACTCTGTATACATATTTTAGAATATGTGTTTTTTTAAACGAACTGCATTAACTTCTTAGGCTTTGCAATTTTTATGGAGATTTGGTCTCCTGAACGACGCCTTTTCGTCAAATATCTTCCTCTTTCTCCCAGTTTCCTTAGGTAGGTCACCATGTAGCGCCGTTTGAGTCTACTCAAGGTTTGTGTTGGGTTTATTTCGTGCACAATTATGATGATTTGGTCACTACTTGATGGGTGTAAATGATTAAAATTACACTGGTTGTCTGGCTTCGATAGCGCTAAATTAATAATAATACGGCGATCACAGATGCGATGGTTAATAAATTGAAGCTTTGCATATTTCCTAAAGTCTTGTATATTAAATTAAAGCCTGTGTAGTGAGGATATATTAAAAATACACAATCTTCTCATATTCATATTTCTCACTTCCCCTTCTTTCAAAAGCTGATCCATTTTGCCAGCGAAGTTTAGATCTTGGTATACTCGCTTATTCATTAATTCTCTCAACATGTCCAAACGTTTTAAAAGCTCCTTTTTTCATCTTACTGAAAACATCTATTTCATCAATTCATTATTTTTTTATATCTGCATTCCGCCTTTTTTCAAACATTGACACCACAAATTTCTCTTAGTGCACGCATTTCCACAGGATTAATCTTACTCTAATGCTTCTTCTACCAAGTCCAAGTTTCCCTTTCAAGGTATGCACCAACACACTATTATGTATTTTCGTGTTTGCTACTCTTTATATTTCGTGGTCAATATCATTACACTGATCGTATTACTTGTTCTAAAAAAGTTGCCTTACATCGGCAATATCATTACACTGATCGTATTACTTGTTCTAAAAAAGTTGCCTTACATCGGCAATATCATTACACTGATCGTATTACTTGTTCTAAGAAAGTTGCCTTACATCGGCAACATCATTACACTGATCGTATTACTTGTTCTAAGAAAGTTGCCTTACATCGGCAATATCATTACACTGATCGTATTACTTGTTCTAAGAAAGTTGCCTTACATCGGCAATATCATTACACTGATCGTATTACTTGTTCTAAGAAAGTTGCCTTACATCGGCAATATCATTACACTGATCGTATTACTTGTTCTAAGAAAGTTGCCTTACATCGGCAATATCATTACACTGATCGTATTACTTGTTCTAAGAAAGTTGCCTTACATCGGCAATATCATTACACTGATCGTATTACTTGTTCTAAGAAAGTTGCCTTACATCGGCAATATCATTACACTGATCGTATTACTTGTTCTAAGAAAGTTGCCTTACATCGGCAATATCATTACACTGATCGTATTACTTGTTCTAAGAAAGTTGCCTTACATCGGCAATATCATTACACTGATCGTATTACTTGTTCTAAGAAAGTTGCCTTACATCGGCAATATCATTACACTGATCGTATTACTTGTTCTAAGAAAGTTGCCTTACATCGGCAATATCATTACACTGATCGTATTACTTGTTCTAAGAAAGTTGCCTTACATCGGCAATATCATTACACTGATCGTATTACTTGTTCTAAGAAAGTTGCCTTACATCGGCAATATCATTACACTGATCGTATTACTTGTTCTAAGAAAGTTGCCTTACATCGGCAATATCATTACACTGATCGTATTACTTATTCTAAGAAAGTTGCCTTACATCGGCAATATCATTACACTGATTGTATTACTTATTCTAAGAAAGTTGCCTTACATCGGCAATATCATTACACTGATCGTATTACTTGTTCTAAGAAAGTTGCCTAACATCGGCAATATCATTACACTGATCGTATTACTTATTCTAAGAAAGTTGCCTTACATCGGCAATATCATTACACTGATCGTATTACTTATTCTAAGAAAGTTGCCCTACAAGTTCACTTGTAAACGTACCAAGAAGTCCAAGCTGCAACAGCTCGTAACATTTTATAACTTTTAATAAATTATATATCTGCACAATTTCATCGAAATACCTTAAAGTTAGGAATGTTTACAACGAACACAATAAACATATCGAATTGCTATAAAATATTGATGTGAAACTTCCTATGCTGCTGTCTGGAAAAAAGTTAATTTCCCGCAGGTAATCAAACATGGGATTCCGCAATACCAATAAGCATATTCATAATCAGACAACCTATTATTAGATTACTGTTTAAAGGCTGCACTTGGTAAGCCTGCAGTTTCCTGAAAAAATCACAATATGTACCTTCGCGGTTGTATTTTAGATAAAAAAATTGTAAGATTTTATTTTTGACTTAACGATAAAATTATTTTTGTTATAGCTATACGTACCATCACGTTAACTCCTTTTAAGTGTCGACAGATATGGCAGATTGCGACCTCTTCCTATCACAAACAGCTTTTTTCTCATATATCTCGTGATACGTGCTCATATTTTTCTCCTGCTTGTTTTTTTTTCCTCAGTATATCGTAAATGTTTTCAACTTAATCCTACCTTTTTGCCACAGTTAATTCAATTCAGACATTCTTTTTCTTTCCAAACTCATTTTGTCAATGTAGCCAAACCGTTGCGAAGTTCCGATTTTGATTATATTTATAGTAATATCCAACTTTACAACAAACAGTTATCCCTAATCCAGCAATTGCTTACTATTATAATATATTGTAATACCAGATTTATTTCGAATGCACACATTTCCACCACATTTTTTCTGCTGTTATCGCTTTGCTTTTATATCCAGGATTCCTGTGTACTATGGTTTTTGAAGTTTTGTTTTTTTTTTATTGGTAAATAGTCTTATTTGCACCGTTGACCTTGCCTTCAGCAGCGACACTCCTTTCAATACATTTCTCTATCTAATCATTTCTCAAAAACATGCATCCCAGATAGCAAAATTTCACAACATGTTCTAGAATTTCTTTTGTTTCGTTTAATTTTATACCTAAATTTTGATGGATGTTTAGTTATTTCATGTTAAATTCACGATCTTTTTAGCCTATTTGTATGCTCCGGCTCACGATAGTGACAAAAGATATCCCAGTCTGTTACTTTCACAAACGGGTCTTCCGAAAAGTTTTCAGAACATGTGCCACATTTAAATAATCTCGCCTGGCTATACTTTATACATCAAATTTGTTCGAAACTTATAGTATTAAAAAACTTAACCTTTTACAAATTCATAACTAGGCCAAAGTTATTGACCCTCAGTATTTGAAGCCAGAGAGTTTACTTCCAAACACTTCACATTTTATGGAAATTTTTCTTTTTAAAAAAACTTTACCCTTGACTTGAAATATATTTTTCAAACTTTAAAACATTCTCTGAACGTACAAGATAGAAAATAATACATTTGATGGGATAACTGAACTGAACTGTCGAGGCAGATTTGCAGTTAGGGGTGAAGCTAGACTAAGGGTAGTTTGTACAATGCATTAGTGCATCTCATATTGTGTGCATGGCGTTCTAATAGTACTATTAATGTGATGTTATGTCCTGAAATCGAGCGACGTTCTCTCACTTCGTGTTATTCAAATAGAATTGTTGCACTCAACACTAGCGGGTTTTCATTTTATTGATTAGTTCGCTTTAAAGCAGCTATTGTGTTTATGCGATGCCTTAAAACTAGTTGGAATATTTTTAAGAAACGATAACGGATGAAAGTTTGAAGAATCAATTTGATTAGATAATATCACATAATGTAGATTTTGAGCACAAATCACAAAAATAAAAGGGCATAAACAATGATAGGTCTAGTATTTAGGCTCTTGTATTATTTTCTACCTTTAAGTTGGCAGTGAATCTGCGCTTGTATGTGTGTGTGTACGTTCATATTTTTATATTGATTGTGTTTATAGCATTATCAATTGCTTATTTGTTATAATTTATATTCTTAATATGGTTTTCGTATGCTAGAGTGTAGACTGAAAAACATCTAGCGCCCTCATAGTTGGTTTCGCCTTATTATTATTTATGGGGACGTATTTTGATTTTCCGGATTTTTTAAAATGAGACCATTTTGATAGTTTCTCTTTTAAATGTATTTTCTTTTCCATTGCCTTTACACAGATGTGTAATTTACATGATATACATTTACATACTTTTTTATTGTAATTTATTTTTATCAAACACCGTTTATTCCACTTTTTCTGACGATATAACCCTACCGGTTTCAAGGCTTTCACCTCATCTTCAGAGTCTTGTTTGTGCTCCCCTGAAGATGAGGTGAAAGCCTTGAAACCAGTTGGGTTATACCGTCACAAAAAAGTGGAATAAACAGTGTTTGATAAAAATAAATTACAATGTCTATAAACCTCCACAACGTTAATGCCTTAACTATAAACAAAATACTTTTTTATATTGCTAATAATAAATATATTATTTCTTAATTTTTCAATTCTGTGATAATAAATATCACCATACTCAAACGATGTTTAAATGCGAAACAGTGATTAAAATTAGAATGTTGCGTAAAATGCTTGGGAATACGACATATGTTATAATATACGTTAATAATGAATGCGTTCATAAATAAAGAATACAGATTGGAAATAATGCTTAATACGACTATGATGATTAATTGAGAATCATTGAGTGGCGGAGAAAGATTTTTAAAAAAAATTATAAGAGTTATAAAGAAGGAAAAAAGTTTGAAAAGAGTGATAAGTTTTTATAAAAGAACAGTAAGCATGACTAAGTGTATGTAAAGACATGGAAATATGATTGAAAATTATATATTTTAGAAAATAAGTTTTTAGGAATTATTATTCAATGTATATTATGATCACTAGTAGATGACTACGTTTCAGGCTTATCATACATTCCATCCTCACAAGTAACACGTTCCGCGTTTCACGTACGGATGATGTGCGATCTATGTCGGTCTTTCGTTAGGAAGATTTTTCTTTTATAAACCGCACTTTTTTGTTAAATGGCATTGTTATAGTAGACTTTAAACAACAAAAAAAAACATAAATTTTAATCCAATATTGTTTAAGAAAAAAAAAATAACCAGACCGAAAGTCAATCCGCCTGGAATCGTATCAGAGGCACCCGCTTAATTAGTGTAAATGATGTTAAGCTAAGGCAACTGGCAAACATAAATGACGAAGGAAAATGATAAATCGAGACATTTTTTTATTAACGCTGTGCTAGTCTAGAACTTTGAATAAAAAACAATTTGTTATTATTTTACTAATATTCCACGTATTATATTTATCACAAGTTTTCTACGGCTCATCACGCATGATTGATTCCGCCTGAAGAGGGCCTCAAGTTAGGAGACTGAAAAGTGTAACTCGGAGATATATGTGATTAGTGGAATAACGAAGGCATTTATTTTAAAATATTCAGTGTATTTTTATTTAATGTCATTAAAAATAATAATTTGTCAATATTATTTTTCAACATCAATCCGGCTTTTGAAAAGATGTTAACAAAATATTTTCCGCTTTCTAGCCTTTAGATCAAGCAATGTCAACAAAAATGAAGTTCACATGTTACATAATAAAAGACCACTCCAAACCATCCCCTGTCTTAAAATTTATATTCAGCAAAACTCAAGGGTTGTTTCAGGATCACTTCAAGGATAGACTCGCCTGTGTGCGAGAACCGAGTATCTCTTTAAAAAAATCAACCTTATTTTTTTTAACTTTACTTAAGCAATATTGCGGGTGGTAATCTCTTCCAACTAATCATGTATTTGTTTTAAAAATATTTTTTGAGTAAAATAAATAAAGGTAAAATGAAAAAAAAAACAAAACACAAAAAATATTTTGAAAAAAAAAAACAATACATAAATGACGGACTTTATATATATGTAGCAATATCTTCTAACAAATCATAAAAGTGCTATATAACGTTTTTTTGAGTGAGGGATATATCTGTGGCGTTATGGCAGAAATTGATATGTCCATTTAACCTTAGTTTACAGGAGAAGCAATATTAACTTTGATAAGCTGTACAAATAAGCATTTTTTAAGTTTTCCAAACAATATATCTTTTGTTTGGATAATGACTTACACACCAAGTTTTGCCACAACATGCTGAGAAATATTTTCTATAAATTAGGAGAAGTAACACAAAATGCCAAAAAACGGATATATCAACTTCTGCCATAACGCCACAGAAATAATGATAATTCATATTATATGTACAATAAAACCATTCAAAATTGAAACACTGAGACCATAAATAAAATGAAATTGATATTATATAATATCACGGACGAAGGATGGATGTTTGAAAAAAAAACGTACAAATATAAAGCATAAATTAAACAGTAATAAACAATTCGCGGATGTAAAAGAAAACACCCCTCATTCAAAATTTCCTTTTATGTCAATATAGTAATGAACCGTGTGTCACACCTTTTCCTATTTTTTTGAATAATATAATGTACACATTTAAATACATAAATCAATTATAACACATTACAATCTTACCAGGTGTGACGCGGCCCAGGTCAGCGGCTTCTAAAGAGGCAAGTACTCTTTGATCTCAGGAGTTCGTTGGATTCCTTAAACTCTGAGAAACTCTCTCTCAAATCTTTTACCGGGACAAGGGGGACAATTAAAAGAGATATAATTTTAAAAACAAAAAGGTTTATTATATAAATGGATTAATTAAAAAAAACCTTGAACGTAGCTCAAGGAAAAAAAAGTTTTAAATTCGGTTCCCGAATCAGTGGCTCGTAGGTTGTGTTGTGATAATTCAAACAAGGGGGTCTACAATAGCAAATTTCTTAAGGAAAGCCAGGGCAGAAGGTCCCGTCACGAAATCCAGCATTAAATACAAGTAAAGAATATTCACCCAAAATTGAAGATGTCGTCTTGAAGCGTCTATGATACGGCAGAGAAAATGCAGCTAGAAATACTGGTAGTATTCAGTGTGAGCAGCGTGAAGGAGATCCGTACAGCGCCGCGTCCCAAAGGAAAGAGGGCTGGCGACCCGTACGCCTCCCCTTTTAAAGACAATCGCGAGAGAGAGAGGAGAATTATTTCCATCTCCCTTAGTAATACGAGTGGCGCCCGAGTGTACAGACGTGGAACTAAAACACTTAGTATAACGTCATCGAAAAAAGGTACTAGGAATTATCCTCAGGTACGGGCGGTATTTGAGACAACGGGACAAGGAGATTTATTACTCTACCTTTTTCCCCTTTTGTATGATAAAATATTTTACTCTTATATTTCCAAAACAATAACTTCGTGTTACTAAGAATTTGGGACAGGGTTTGGAGTTCGAGCGGTGACCACCTAGGAGATTTTTATTGCCCTAATCTTACCAATAGTATTCTAAAATATTCCAGTATTTTATGATATTTTATTTTTATATTTTCAAAACAAGCACATGGTCAGTCATCGGTCTGACCACGTGTTTTATAAAACATGACATGTCGAGAATTTACAATATCGAGGACGTATACTATGCAATTTATCCTGAATGCCTTTTAGAGGATTCATTTCATTCTACATCGCGATAATTTCGCCCTCTATTTAACTGTGTTTCTAAATAAAAATATAGTCCTCACACGTGATCAATTCAACCGAAGAAAGCCTCGTCATAGGAGGTAGAAACATGCGTTGCGGGAAACAATGTATTGTACGAAGTGGAATAACAATGTTATTCAGTAGTGACTTCGACAGATGGAAGTGAAACGTGGATGTGGAAAAAATTGAAAGGAGGCGAATAATAATGTGGAAATGCGTGCACTAAGAAGGATATATTATAGGGTTAAAATGTATGACAGAATACGTAATAAAGTGAACAGGGATGAATTTAAACTTAAGGCTTATGTATTTAGTAAGATCAAGAAGAACACTCTCAGATGGTTTGAATACGTGGAATGAATTAAAGAGGAAATACTTAAAAACATATCTACAGTACCAATGAAAAGTGTGGTAAAGAAAGGCCAAGGAAGGTTAAGTTGGAATAAGTGAATGATATTTTGAAATAAGAAAATGTAAAAGGTAAAAAAAATAGTACGAGTTGAATGAAGGGTTGTATAAATGTGGAAGAGATGAGAGATATTTGTCGCAATAGGAAACTCTGTCGCTCTTTCATCCCTGTTTATCCTGATAGGGAAACATGAGAACATGGCACACATTTTAAAACACAAGAAGCGTCCCTGAACTGTATTCAATTTACTAGCTTTTTCTCACCTCTTTTATCACTGTCCACATCGTGTATGAACCGAGCAAGATGACTGATGTACTTTACTATTTTTACATGGATAAAAAAACTCCAAGTTAAGAGAAAATTGCCATTCTAGAGAGTGAAAAAGTTTACAAAAAGAAAAAAATAGTTCAACTTGCAATAGAGAAGTAAGTGTTTTGAGGCGATAAAAAGCAGATGAACAGAAATAAATTAAATTCTATTTTGGTGCATAAATTTTCTAACACGTTTGTTTTATAGTTATAAATGAGACATTTTACAAATTTAGCGACCTTATTGGTAATATTTCTGTCCGATTTGGGGTCTATAGGTTTAATTCCCATTGCACTTATTTATTTTTAAAAGGGTTTCTCTTCAAGTCTGTTTAACATAATTCAGGCTGGTCAAAAGAGATTACCACTCGGCAAGTATTCAATGAAAGTGTTATACGAGTGTAATATAATTCAAACGACTACATAATAACACGATACATTTTCATTTAATTGCAAAAAAAACTAGTTAGCGAAAAAAATATTGGCATTTTTTTTTAGCAAATCCTCATTTCGTCACAAAATAATATGAATTTCCCCACAAAACAAAAGATAAATGTAGTACTGTATTACTTTCATAATAAGAGTGAAACAGATTACACTTTTACTATCCAAAAAGCTTGTGAGTAGGCGACATTCGTGACATTGTTGATAAGATGACTTTCTTCTAGCCGTGAGGTTATGGGATCGATTTTTATTGAACTTAATATTTTCCAAAAAGGTTCTCGACTGATTTTCAACTAAAGATTTCTTTAACATCTTTCTGATTGGTTTATAGAGATTAACAAATTGCCATAAACTCAATTGGTTTTACTGTATACAACGAAAGTGTAATACAAAACGAAGATAAAATATTAAGTAACAACTACTTGGAAGAAATTGGCAAACACCAATAAGTTCGCCTGGTTTTTAAATATAAATAAAAAAATGCCTTAAAATAAGTCGGTCATATAAAAAAAATATGGTCGTATGTTAAAAATTGGACTCAAACTGTTTGTTTTTTGTATACCAATGGAAGTCGAATACGTAATTCTTGAGTGAAAGACTAGCATTTTTGTATTTGGTGCCTGTAATAAATTATAATTTATATGGTTTTACTTACAGCTCTAGCTTATTTTAGGAAAATTTATATTTTTTCGGTATAATCATCTTTTACAAATTTCAAGGAAATTTTCAAATGATAAAAATAGCTCTTCTATGTAGTTCAGCATGTATGCCGATATATTGAAGAGTTAAACCAGAAAAAAAAAATTTACCTTGAAATATTTTAAGTCTGTGAAGCTTTTTAGGAATTCTAAGAAATCACTTTCATTTTATTGTAAAGCTCAAGGAGACGACTAAGTACTTATCTTGAAAATTAAACTCCTTAATTGACAATTTGCTGTTAACGTCGACTTCAATGAAGCGAGATATTAGCGTGGATTCAATCAACCAAATTCTCCAAGTTAACTGAACTCTTCAAAAGGTACTATTTAAATTGACTTTGCTGATATCTCAATTCTTACTTAGCTAATTTTTAATGCTTCGGTATTGATATTTTAAGTAGTCCAATTACAAAATCCACCCACTGTGAGTGCTTTTGTTCAGTGGTTAAATTAATCAACGATTTGATGTGGTCAACAAACGACCTCCGTGATCTTGTTAGTAAAATAACTGTCTTCTCATTCGCAGGTTACACATTCGATTCCAATAAGTATACAATTTTATTAAAAAGGATTCCAGTATTTTATTACTTTGAGATCATTTTGGATAGATAAGATTACTTTATGGCAATAAATCTGTCAGGTTATGTACAACGAAAGTGTTATAATAACACTTTCAAAATATAGATGCCAACTTTGTAGAACTTTTAATGCCATTTTATATAATTATTTTCATCAAGTTAAAACATTACAAAACAAATTTATGAATTTTCTGTTTTCGAATTATTTTTATTCAATTAGCCACGATAATACAATACATCATAAATTTTTTAGCAATCTAACTTCACACTATTTATTTTAAGAATGACATTTATGTTTTTTGTAGAGAAAAAGCAGTAGACAATCAAAACTCCAACTTCGTGGTATATTAATTTTCTTCATCTTTTTTACTCCTTATCCATCAAGGTCGGTCCTGTAGTGCCACTACCGTGCGTTCACTCGGGAACAGTCTCTTAGTCTAACTGTTGTCTAGCACCAAGTCTTTGACCTTCTCATTCAATTTCTCTTAAAGCAATCCTCAATACATGTCCAAACCAAATCAACTTGAATTTTTCGATCCATAGAATCAGAGGAAATAAGGGTTGAAGTGGAAATAAAAAAGAATAACACCGTCAGACAGTCTACAATAGGTAAGCTGAAGAACGTTTAGAGGCAGAAATATTACTAGGTCTACCAAAGTAAAACTTGTTTTTCACAATCTCTGTGTATGGTACTGAAACATGGACATTGATTAAAAAAACGAAGGCTAGAAGATAAACAGACGCCTGAGAGATGTGGTGCTGTCGCCTTAGAGATGTTCCATATACTATGAATAGCACGCAGGACAAATTCATCAATTTTACTCTGGAAGAACTATAAATTTAAGATCTTTTGTCTTTAATGTTATAACTAAAAAGTATTGACAGGCGAGAATAAACAATGCAGAGAATCGTGATCGAAGTAAAAATATAAGGGTGTCCATTATGGGACAGATCACCAATGCGATGGTGAGACCTGGAAACGAACGCAGCCAACAGCTCACTCCATGAGTGTTGTAGGAATGCTATTGATCGTGAGAAATGGAGACATATTATTATTTTTGAAGCGTGTGCAATTCGCATGTAAGATCAAATGTCCAATAATGTCAACTGCTGAAGAAAATAGCTGACGCATATCCGCGTTTCAGTGCCGGCCTGTTAACGAAACCTCCAAGACATCACAGATATACTACATTTCAGCTGACTGTGTCCATACCCTATCTTGCTTTGCTTTATTGACTCTTTTCATTCGTCATTATTTAAAAAAATACATTGTAAAAAGCAGGACTAAAAATATTCTCGTCTGTCTCAAAATAATAAATACTTTTTTTTCTTTAAAAACTGAATAAAACTTTCTTAGGATTGTTCCAATAACATGTTTCCCTATTGGTTTAACTCTGAATGCAGAAAATGAGTTTTTTTAAGTTGGCGTATTGTTAACTCATCTGAAATATTAATGGAAATGACTTTCGATTAAGTCTATTTTTAACCTAAAATACAATATTATGTCTAACCAGCATTGAAGATAACACGAGATAATAAATACGTAACATTATTTTCTCGAAATTAAAGCTAAATTAGCTCAAGGACTCTCCATACCCTTTCTCTTGGCAAATTACCACATCCCTTGGTCCATTGGGGAAAAAGTAAAATGTGGATAGAACATTACGCAATTTAGATACACGGGTCTCGTTCAAAGTAATCGTGACTGTACTCAGATATCAACTGGGGAATCTAAATAAATAATCCCATTTTTTCCCAGATCATTTTAATACTTGGATAATTTATTTAATACAATTAAAATTTAAAAGAAATCAATTTTTTTGTTGGACAACTTCGATGGGTTTCTTCGTGCGTGCTCTTCAGATTCTCGTGATTCTTACCGTTCCCACGATTAGGGTTTCTCTACTTGTCTCCTTTTTAATTTTTCTCACTACATATTTACTTCTCCATTTATATTGGTTTTGTGGATCTTTCGCGACGAATTCACTCAATGTGGTCGAGATTCCGTTCCAGTACCATCAGGTTGGTTTCAATACGTCATTTTATATGTATTTTACCTTCATATCCTTATAATAAACTTCTTTCATTGCTTGTGATATATTTAATATTTTTAAAATAGTGTATCCGATTCCCGATTGAAAGCACTAGATGAGAGTCTGCTATTTAACCAGTACTGTTTAAATAGTCCTTATATTATTATTTAAAAATGTATATTCAGCATGATGCCCAGCATATGTATTTTTAATTGTCTTAAAATCACTTAGCCATTACTTGTGTAAGCAGAAAATGCTAGTGAGTTAGTTGTTAAGTTTTTATGAATTGAGAAATAAATAAATTATTGTCCAATTTTTAACTACTTTGAAGACTAGGTTTAGAAGATATATAGTATATATGTATTTGTGCTTCGAATAGCAAAAAAAACTATATGTAAAGTGCAAATTAAAATATTTTTTATACGAAATACGTAATCCCTCTCCGCACCCCACTTTAACATACATGTTTAACTGGCTGAATATGAGAAACCGTTGAAATGCTGACATGTGTTGTTTCTTATATATAAAAACCTTAATTGTCCCACCGTTCCTTTATATTTCGTTGAAAATCTTCAATGAATATTCAATATCCATGCCCATATGTCAGGATTGACATGTATTCAGAGCTCAGAAATCCACACCATCGAACTTAGGAAAGGACTCTATAATACGCTATTTGCTACTCATATTGGTTAAATTGTGAAACATTATCTTAGCAGTGATTTATTTTACCATGTTATAATTTTATTTTTATTGTATAGAACCATTTTAAACAACAATTTTTCAAATTCATAAAAAGTAAATCAAATTAATATAAAATACGGGGATAAATAATTGGTTAAAAAATAAATAGTGCGTTTAATTACACATACAAATTGTGATATTTATCTTATGGGACTAACCCATGAAAACATACAGAGATGTCATTAAGCTGATAAATCAAACTCCATGTCCAAATAAACTCCCGCAGTTGCAAATAAACAATTTGTTTCCATTCCGTTGGCAACACTGCCACAGCATAACCTAATTTTTTCAGACGAATAGTTCAGTAAAAAATGAAAACATGGCGTAAAAAATATTAATGTGGAATGGATTAAGTTTGTGTAAAAAATAATCAATTAAGATTATTTTTTTGCTAGTAAGTAATAAAAAAAATGTTTTAAACACATTTGCACTATTTATTATTTCGTTATTTTTTCTTCATTTATTCATTCTACTTTCCCAAACTATCTCATAGTGCTCTTCTTCATAGAGCATTCATGTCTAATCACTTAATTTCAATCATACATTGTCACCCTATGTTTTCTTCTTAGTGCACACATTTCTTCAACATTTATTCGGCTCCTTTAGTTTTTTCACGCATACGTTTCGCTTCCATCCATTGTAGAAATTTTTGATGAAATTCGTTTTGAATATATGTGTTTTAATGTTCCATTGACTTTGTTTCTTATCGTTACAAATATTTAAACATCTCTCATAACTCTTTAATCATTTGAAAAAGCACAATAAATTAATATAAAAACAGTTGACTTTTAATTATCCAGGGTCGATTAACCGGGGCAGTAAAAAATCCCGATTTATTTAATATTTCAAATGATACCATATTTCGAAATATTTAAAAAAAAACCTGAATTTTTTACGGCCTTGGTTAGTATACAACCTGGTTAATGTGATCCTGAATAATCGACGGTCTATGTTAGTGTAATGTATAAAAATGCAAAGTATAAAACACACAATGAAGAGTTATTTAGGTTCTTAAATATGTGATTAAAAGATTTAAAAAATCTTTAAAGGAAAAGGAGTTTTGTAATTTTATACATCAAAAAAAATCTTTTCCAGGGATAAACTCCAGTATTATTCGTATCTCCTTTCAAATCGGGATGAACACTTGATCGTTTCAAGCAATTTTGATTAGCAGAAGCATTTGAAATTTTTTCCAAAAATGATCTCCATAGTATTATCCCATTGCATCTTCTCAATGCTGAGAAGAGTGTGCCTTAATGACGTCATTACCATCTTCTAATATCCTCGGCAATCCAGAAGATAAGCCAAATTCTCCCGTTTATTCTAACAAAGATCGTTGTTTTATCGCCGATTTACTTCGATTAAAGAACAAAAATGGACGTTTTCCTTTCAGATCATAATTTTCGATTGTACCTTAAGACGTTTATCAGTAATCAAATAGATATGAAAATGTACGATTATTATACAAAAATTCAGTTTTTTTATTCGTTTTAAAGCTATTGAACGAAGATATTAAAATGAAAATAGAATAGATTATTAAACAGGTAAAAGGCTGAAAACCATCCAAGATTCTTCCAGTGAAGTATATACCCCTTGTGTTGGGACGAAGCTTGATCGAGAGGATCCTATAATATGAGTCCAGACGTTTCACCTATGAATCTTATGAAACCAATGAAAATTTGTAATAACGTTCTTATTTTGCTTATTATTTGGCATTTAATAAATGTTTCAATTTATCTTTTGTGTATTTGGAATGAAAATATTGAAAACAATCATTTTTCGCGGTTGATTTGAAGAAATAACTACTTCTTCTATTTACAGTGTCAACATGATTTTCATGATGGACAGAAATACAGAATCGAAATGATGGACAACACTGGACGTTCTACGAATCAAACCCTATTCGGTGCAAGTCATCGGGTTTCTCAGGCACTGTAACAAATGTCGCATGGGCTGCTCCCCACCGAATATCCAGATAATCGATCCATCACACTGCATTCCCTATGTTGTTCTTCGTTCTCCAAATTCCTGTTCTGAATACATCAAGAGGTTTTCGGGTCATCAAAGGTAGTTCAAAGCCAGATGGTTATGATTTTGTAAGCAATATCTACCCGTTGGGGTTTGATGTTCATATCCATTTCTTCATCCCAGCAACATCAGGTGCTTGTTCTAAAAGGTTTTGTAAAATTTTGAATGAATTTCAACCTAGGGACTGAGGTGACATATTAGCTACTAAAATAGTTTCATCAGGCTTGTTGAACTAATTATGTTTTATTTACGCTACAAACCTCTTTTGATATTTTTACGAGGATTTTCGTTTTCTGTAGTCTGTTTAACGTTATCGAGTAAATATTATTGATCCATTAAACACATTCTCAAAATTATTTGGACGGATCGTGTTAAAAATGTAGAAGTGCTTGCATATGGGCGATGACCGAGAATTGCTTTAAACTGTGGAAGCTCGAAAGTTGTAATGCCTCGGTTACATAATAAGTGGGCACAATATAGAATATATTACAACTGATCATCCAAAATAAATCAGTGACAAAATATGCAGATTCAAATGCTGCATTTCTTATCGTGACAACTTGTGTGGTTTGAGTGTATTATTGTAAACAATGATTAATTTGTGGAACTCTATATTTGAGGAAATTTTTGAAGCAGTTCTTTTACAGTTCCATATATGTTTATTTAATGATAATAGTTTCATCCTTGAATACTTCCTAGAGGATCTCGAGAGGGAGGAGGAAGAGTTCTGGATTAAAGGTTCATATTCCCGTACAATGTCAAATAGTACATTTGAGGTGGAAGAGTATAATGAAAGAACGGTCTATAAGTTTGAAATGTGTCATTATTATTGGAAATTTCAAGCAAATTAAGATCACAAGGAGCGAAAAGCGTATATTTACTATTTTAATAGTAAGAATTTTTATTGACTTAAATAAAATAATAGAAACATGATTTAGCAATATTTTAAACAAGACTGTACTAATGAGAAAATTGACAATTTTGAAAAGAAAGCAAGCTAATTCAAATTTGATTTTCTGGCTTTGTACAAACGAATATTTGTTTTGATAAAGTATACAAAATATCAAAAAGTGGTGGTTTAAACTCCCTTTAAGTATTGTGGAGATATTTTTACGATAAGAGCACTAAGTATTTTATCAACACTTGTTATATTACCAGTCAACTAGTTTCAAGGCCTTCAGGCGTCTGCGTCAGAAGAGATTACATTTTTTTATATTTCTGCCTAATGTTGTTTACTATTTATGGAAGCTTAAAATGCCTTATGGGGGTGAGGAAATGAGTAGGAATGGGAATGAATATATTCAAGAGGAATGATGTATGGAGGAAAAGTAGAGAAGGGAACTGTTAGGATATCGTTTACTCATAATGTGAAGCCCTCATAGATAGTTAACACTGCTATTAGGTAAAGCACAATAAATTATTGTACTACTGCCAGTCTTTTAATAAGTACAAAAAACGTTTAGTCTAATAAAAGAAAACATATAACTCAAATCATTATTAATCCCTCAAACAAAATGATACCAGACCTTTTGATAGTATCTGGATTTAATTATTTGTTGTAAATTATGTAAAACCTATATATGGTAATTATGTATTATTTTCCTTGTATTGCTTTGTTACGCTGTCAATAAACGAACTTATTGTATTTAATATCTACTATAACCGATAGAAAATATGAAATAAAAGAAGTAACTTCTATGTGGAAGGAATAGAAAAAGTCCTTTTTCAGCTTAAACGTTTAATATAGTGAACACGTGCGCTATTAAAATATGTATGCAATATTTCAAAAGTATGCATAAATTTCAGTAAAGTATGCTTGTATTTCAAATAAGCTCTTGAATGCTAACGGTGTATTAAATATCAAGAAGGAATTTAATAAAAATGTTTGACTATAAACTTTCTTCCTTTCGCGTGCAGTGAGCATACAAGACGGATAAAGTCAGAACGAATAATTTATATTTATGTCATTTTTATTATTTTTAATCTGCTGCACAATCTAAGTTAAGCGATTAAGGATCAATGTGAATTTAGGGTTGATGAGTTGAGTAAGATGAAGAAGAGTATTCTGAGATGGTTTGGCCATGCAGAATGAATGAATGAAGAAAAACTTACATAACAAGTATACAGTGCAGTGTGAACGAAAGGTGAGGAAAAAAAGTCCAATGAAAATGTGGTTGGATTAAGTAAATTATATTTTAAAAGAAAGAAATGTAAAAAGCCAAAGAATTCCTAGTAGTTGTTTGAAAAGAAAAGGGTATAGAAGAGGCGAAAGATGTGTGTCGCAATATGAATGTCTGGCACTCTCTCCTCTTTGTCTACCTCGACAGAGACGGGGCGTGATAATATGTACGTCATGTTTATAAACAAGTACGACATATTTGGCAAGATTTAAGAAAACGTGACACAGCCAAATGATTTAAATTCTGATAAAAGGAAGAGAGAAAAGGTTTTATAATAAGAGTGTATTCATGACTATGTATATAGATGTGAAAGAATCGAAAAATGTTTAGGAATACAGTATAATAAACTGGACATTTCCATCTACCTCAATAGGGACATGGCATGATGGTGAAGATTATGATGCTATTTATAAAGTAAAAAATTCTAATGAATTTTGTTAACTTTTTCAAATTCTTATGTCATTTATTTTTGTATTAATATTAATAAAATGTCAATTTTTATAGTGCTGTTTTGAGAGCAGACTTTTCTATTTTGTGCTCTAAACTGTGAGTTTATATTTTAAATAAATTTAGTGACATTTGGTTGAATGAGATTCTGATATGTCAAGAACACGATTGTCCTTGTTTATGTTAATACATACATTTATATGTATCATTACGCTGTTTCCTTATTGGAGTAGTCAGACTCTTCTGTGCCTTGTTATACAATACAAATAACGATTCTTTAAAAATATTCTACTCCAAACATACACATATATAAATTAATAAATAGCATACCCAATATTACGCCCATACATAACAGCTAGTAAATAAATAAAATGTATTATTCTATATCTAGTCAAAAAGAAAAAAATTAAACCACTTTTTTCGGAATATCAAAAATATGAGATAAACCCAAGTCATTATTATTTCCTACCGAGTCGTCTCGAAACCCTAACGACGTTGAATGAATGCCTGCTTACACGACAGCACTGTGTGTCATGAAGACTGTCAGATTTTACGATGTTAGCCATTTCACACAGCGGCACGGTAGCCACACATTATTCCTCTGCCAAGTCTCAGTAAGAAGGGATCATTAGAGAGTGTCTATCATCGAGTTTTTAACCGTGTTGTCAACGACAAGAAAAGGACGTCTTTTGTCGAAGCTGTGATGAGAGGTTTTTATGCCACGCTCGGTGACGTTACTTGGTAAATTTTATTTCGAGAACAAATACTCGTATATGGCCGCTACTGTTAGTGGTATATATTTTCTGATATTTTTTGTGTACGAGTTACATTAAAATTTGTATACTTGTGTACAAGTTACATCAAAATTTTTATACTTGTGTACAAGTTACATCAAATTTTTTATACTTGTGTACGAGTTATGAAGAATTTGAATGTTTATACTTTTTTACAATGTAGATTTTGTACTCTCACTTACACTAAATTCTAAATTTAAACATTGAGTTTTTTTCAATGGTGAAAATATTTTGTACATGGTACAAAAAAATAATTAGAAATATGTTAATGATTTAAGACTTAAAAAATTCTAAACATTAATTACACTGACAGGCCTTAGTCATTGTGTTTAAAAATCGAGTTCTACAATATTTATACCAAATTAATTAATAACGAACAATTGTTTTATTTTATTTGTAAATGAAAAAAAAAAACGTTTGATTTAAATAAATTAACATGAATTTATTTTTAAATAATCAAAGTTATTTAATTATGCGAAAGTAATTCTAGCTTTTATGGATATCAATCGATGTGTATTATTGAAAGAGATATTTTTTTGTTGTAAATTGTACAGTCTGTTAGACTTATTGTCATGCAACAATTTGTTTCATATGCACGACCTTCGTGACTTGGTAGGTAATACACTTGTCTGTTGATCTGGGGGCTGTGGTTTCGTTTGTAGTTGAAACTAAGGTTTTTTAAAACGGATTCAATACTGGTTTTCAATGAATGACTCTTAGATGTTTATGGTTAGTTCGAATAGATTGCTTTATGACAATAAACCCAGCAGTATGTACTCTGCATCATAAATGTGCTATACAAAACAATATATGTTTTAATACTTGTTGTGGAAAAACAAAGTAAATCCCATGTTTTTATAAACCATATGAAATAGAGCCCGAAAGACCGTAAATGGAATTCGAGCGTTCTATCAACTAGGCAAAGGAAGTCGTTTGTCCTGTCACATATTAAATTAAAATTCTCATTGTAAAGAGAAAAAAAAACAAAACGAAACAAGAAATTGAGCTTCGTATGCGTTTGTTTCAGTTTCGATTATCTTTCATTGTTTTTATAATTTTAAGCCAAAACAGTTGTTTTTTTTTAATTTTCATTGTAAACAAAACTAATAACAGCAAAAAATGCTTCAATATAAGCGAAAAATAATGATAACTTTTATGTTTAAGGTACTGGATCAAGGCATAAATGTAGTTGAAGGGTGATTAAAATTAACATTTTGACGTTCAATTACATTTTTTGTTTGAAAGGGCAGAATTAATACGTGCACGACATACAATTAGAAAACTTGAAATAACGAGGTACAACTCGTAATGTTCTCAAAATTTGACTGTTTTACATTGCAATAAACATAAATTATATTTTCTAAATTGTGTTGGGGTTATTGGAATTTGAAAATTACTGCTAAACAAGGGAGGTTTTTAAACGTTTGTATGTTATATGTAAAAACCAAACTTAATAACTATTTTAGTCAAAGAACTCAAGTTTTAATCGTTTTCGTAAATTTCATACCTACATACAAAACATCATTACGTTTCCGTGTCGTGCTAGACAGAAAGTCCATGATAGACTTTTAACCACATATGTTATATCTAGTTGTATTGTTATCATAGTATTTCATCATTCGTTGGTTCAACAAGCCCAACTCATCTCTTCTTCATCTCACTTAATGCATAAGCTGACATTCATTCCTTATCACGTCATTCCATGTATTTTTATACATTGTCAACCATGCATGCATGGTGCATTCATTTTTAGAATTGTAAGGGTTCTTTCAGTCTTTTCCATTCTTCATAAAAAAAAATCGTGATATCACGTCTTGTTCGTTAATCATATAAAATTGCAAGCTATTGTCATAGGGAGTAGCCGTTTTCTTACAAGGACTTATAATCAAATATTATGTCTATTCAAATTGAATGCTGTGTGATTCCGTATTTTTTATATGTTAAGCATTTCTTAATCATTGGAGATGAGTTTTTGAGTTCGCGAAATCATACATCCGAGCAAAGTTACAAAATCTTCCAAAAGTCCTTGAAAAGTTTGCGTAAATTTCTTCCTATCCAAAGCAAAATCATCCTAGTCTAAAGCCTCATTTTGCCCTTAATTGGCATGGGGATATTTGTTATTTCGATGCTAATGATAAGTTATTGAATAGACTGGAGAGACTCTAAAACGTAAAAGAAAATCATTATATAATATATATCAGAATACCGTGCCAATTTCCGATCGCGAAGAAATCTCTACGTTTTGTCAACTCTCTTTGGAATGCTGAACAATCCACGCTGTCCTCAGTATCTGCGTAAAAGGTTCATTTTCTTTTTAAGCATTCACTGTTCCCGCGACCTGATGATGGCGTAATCTTTTGAACATCATTTTGCACATTCACTTGACTCGACTTTGGAACGATTTTTCTAGATCAATCCAAAGTATTTCATCCTTATCAATAGTTAAGAATAAAGTAACGAAGATTTTTTTTATTTCAAAATATTCCTCATCCTTAACTCTCAAACAATATATCTTAATCCATATTATTCTCGAGATTTATTTATCTCATTTTTATTTTTCTTAGTTTTTCTCAAACATTGTTCCCATAAATAGGTTCTAGACATGGTATTTAAAACCAATACATTAGAAGAAATCGCAAAGCAATCGCCAGACGTGTTTGTATGAAAGTATTAAATAATTAAAAAAAACTTACATAATATTGTGTTAAATAAATAAACCAACTTACATAATATATATTGTGATGTATTGTGTTAAATAAATAAACAAACTTACGTTATAATGTGTTAAATAAATGAACAAACTTACATTATCTCTATTGAGATCTATTGTGTTAAACAAATCAAAATATCATAATATTGTGTTAAATAAATAAACAAACTTACATAACATTGTGTTAAATAAGTAAACAAATTTACATGATATTATGTTAAATAAATAAACAAACTTGTATAATATCTATTGTGTTAAATAAATAAACAAACTTACATAACATTGTGTTAAATAAGTAAACAAATTTACATGATATTATGTTAAATAAATAAACAAACTTGTATAATATCTATTGTGTTAAATAAATAAACAAATATACATAATATTGTGTTAAATAAATAATCAAACTTACATAATATATATTGTGATGTATTGTGTTAAATAAATAAACAACCTTACGTCATATTCTGTTAAATAAATCAACAACCTTACGTAATATCTATTGTGTTAAATAAATAAACAAACATACATAATATTGGGTTAAATAAATAAACAAACTTACTTGACATCGTCTAGTTTGATTCGAGTATTTATTTTCAGTGCTCCATTGACTTCATTTCATACCATTTAAATATTCCTCGTAACGCCTCCATCACCTGGGAAAATACAACCTAAATAACTTTCAAAAGAGTAAAAATAATAATTTGATATGCAAAAAACTTTTTTAATTCAATGATTCTTTACAAATTATAGAAAAAATCGTATTCATTGTGTGTATTTTACAGCATTATGTATACGAGTATGTTTCTTTTTCAACGCTTAATAACTTATGAGGTAAGTGAGACGCTGAAGAATAAAGCGTATCGCCTTGAGACAAATGTGTGGATTCATAAAAATAATTTAGAAAAATAACTTTACAAGTAAAATTTTTGCATGTCGCAATGGATCTTTATACACAATAAAATTTTGATCACATCGTAAAGCCCAACATGTCAAATATAAGGTTGAATTAATTTAAAAAGGGTGAAACCCAGTTGGCTTTTTATTGCCATTCTCTTAACGTTGTGTCTGTTTGCCATGAAAACGTATTTTATTTTAATAATGTTTATTTTAAAAATGAATGAAAAAGGATAATTTATTTTATTGCTTCTTAAATTATATCATGTTTATGATCTAGACCAGTAACTTTCAAACTTTTTCGTTTCACGGCGCCCTTAGAGTAATATTTTTTTTTCAATGTGCCCTTAAAAAAGAGCTAATCTAAGTGGGATGGTTGTACTCAGATATTTTGTGAGCGGTATACCCGTCTATGTGCTTTAAAAACATCGCTCTAAGCTATGCATGGTTTACTTTGAAATAAAATATTACTCATTTCATCACGCATAAACAACGTCATTTTCCCGTGAAATTTCACCAGATTTTATTAGAAAAGATTTTGCTTATTTAACACACAAAGTACATATCACTGACACGAGATGAAATAGATGTTTTAAATAATAATAACTTTTCTTGATTTATGAAATGCATTTTCCGTTCGCCTGCCGTTCGCTTCACCAGTAGCAACTAGCACGGAAAGTGTTGGGGAAATTCTTAAAATTATTGCTTAATAAAAACACTCATAAATACCGCTGAATCAAGAGGCAGCCGGTGCCGAGTGGCAAATTCAAGAGGCGGTCTGCAGTCCGCCCGTGTGCGCTCCACACATTGCATATAAGGTTGTGCCGCCCCTGGGTGTCTCTGTTATTCACCACACAGTTTCTCTAATACCGGAATCAAAGTAATCCTCATTTAATTTTGAGTGAAATTAAGTTTTTATTACAGCTGAGGTCATCGCAAATAGAACCTAGATTCACTAAGCTTTATCACTAAGCAAAGTATATTCATCATTTACTGGTATCTAAAACTCAATTAGTTTCATATCACGATTTTTTACGTATTATAACTTTTTGAATTATTATTTTTTTCGAATATCCCACGATGCCCCTGGGAAATAATATCACTACCTTAAGGCACCAGGGCCCATACTTTAAAAATATCTTATCTAGACCAACGGTTCCGAATCTTTGAATATAGAGGCGGAATCCATTATAGCAATTTCAAAATAAAGGAACTCTTTGTTAGTATTGTAAAATTAAAGTCTTATAAAATTTGACACTTAACTGAAAATAAATGGCTATTAAGACAATGAAACGATACTAATCGTTTCAATAACATTTAAAGAAAAATTATGTTACTGTTTTGTTGATCAATGAAAATATGATATATTGAACTCGAATATTTATCAAATAAAATCTAGTTATCTATTCCAAATCTTAAATAAACATATTCGTACGTACTATCCCACCGTATTCCTGTAGGGGTATGCAGAGAGGACAGAAAACCATTTTCTATGTACATTTCTTTCAAAACAGTATTTACTTATCCAACCATAGTAAGGAAATAGTCTTCTTCTACTTCTTTGGCGAAATAATTACTGAGTGGCAATTTCTTCCTACCGTCCATACAATGGTTTTACAACGGTTTGGGTGAAAAATGGGTGGGTTACATTTTCAATATGGAGGAAAAAAAATAAAATAATAAAATAACAAAAATAAAATTTAAAAAAAATCAAGTAAAAAAAACAAATTGAACGAGGTCATCAATGATTGGAAAAAAAGGTTAAGAAACTATATTTGACGATCATAGGTATTTTCTTGTGATTGAGTTTAATTGTTAGCCATCAAGTAGATGAAAAGACGCCTGTGCGTATATTGGTTTATTTGATGCAAGCTGTTGCGCTTCAGCAATCACACAGTTTTTACAGATCAGACACAAAGTTCCAAGATGATCGGTCGGTTTAATCTGAGTTATTTTACATAGCGCTCTTTTTGCATTACTTAGTAGGGCTCTTTTGCTATAGGCAGTATATTTTCTACATAAAACAAATTCAGATATAAAACGGTCTAAGAGCGAAACCAGTCTGAAAGTTAATCAGCCGTGAATCGAACCTAGAGCGCCCGCTTGCTTAGCGTGAACGCTAACCAATGGACCACGGCTGCCGACCATATTTATCTTATATCAAACAACATGCGTGTGTCGAACAAGTTTGTTAAGTGAAGAAAATTTAGTATGTGGTTTTGTATTGTACGAGTATAACAGTTTCTTTGCGTACAGCATAGTCTGGTGGATGTATTAGCAATCTCTTAAAACCAACCAGATTCTTATTAAAGACACCTATAGTTAACACCAAACTGGAGCCCTTTTAAAATTAATTGGGTACTAATGGGAAACGAACCCGTAACTCCTAGGTTGGTATTAATACTACTATTAGTTTATAATACGATATTTGAGTAAGACAAGTTAATTTTCATATTATTAATCAACGAATTGCTGCTTTCGTGTAACAACCAATTTAGCACTCTCTACCTTCTTCTAGCTGATTCAATTAAGTTTTTCCTATATGGAGCATGTGTAACCCACGCACCTGCTAAATACCCTCTGACAGAGATCGATCCCCTTCAAATATATCAGGCATAATCACCCTGTTTTGTAGGATCCCCCAGGATAACTCAGAAGGAAGCCGATATCTGGGGTAAAGGAATGTAATTGCTACCAGTAATGCTCTTATCTCCCCGACTAATGCATGGCACACAGAAAAATTCTCTCTCAAAGGCTTTGTGAGAGGGGTTTTTGCTTTTCAGAGAAATTTTATCATACTAAATTTGCTACCAGCCTTCTAACTCAATATTCTTTGAAATTTTCCGCATTATTATGACCTTTTACAATACTTGAGAAATGTCAAATTATAGAATTAATCGACAGCAATTACAAGCTTTTTTTTTCCTATTTTTACGAGTTATTTTGGGCTAAAAGAAATACTCAAATAAATTATATTTCTCTATAATAATCTTTTAGATAAAGTTAAGAAACATGTCAAACAGGAGATCACGTATGACGAAATATATGGATGTGTACAAGGCGAAAGCTATGTTAATGGATAGAAAGGAGTAGCTCAAAATATTTGATTTTCATAATCTTCAAAGGAAAGATTAGAAGTGCGCGAAACAGGAGAGCTTGTATGACTAGATGTATGAATGCAAACGAGACAAGAGCTATGTGCATGGATATACCTTATTTCATAATTGTGAATGAATGCCCATTACCCAAGACGAGTGTAATAGAAGGTCAAATACAAGGTAGGGGATTGGGTTACATGACATCGGTGATGATATGTATATTCTGTTCCATAAAGTGCAAGAAACTATAGTACTTGCAGATTGTTTTCGTCTCCTTTCTCTATTGAGTCCTTGATAACTAGCAACAATTTAACGCTATTTGACTCTATCTGCAGCTGTTTGCTTCCAATCGTGCTGAGCATCAATATATTTTAGCGTCTCATGCAGTGAGTCCTTACTGCATGAGACATTCTTTGAACTTTATCTGGACCAATCCTCCTGGTGCTTACTTTTAGTGATATGAACCACTAATACGCAAAAGTCTTGAATCGCATCCTTCATTTTTGTCCAGAAGCTTTCGACATTAATAATGCTCACTGCACGGGGTAAGTTATATCACATCGTGGTGCAGAGCTGTTGTCGCACCTCTTGTTTTTTTATTTATCCGTATGTAGATGACTTCTGCCGTTTGGGTTTTTGGAGGAATTTCGATTTCAAAGATAGTTATATTGTTATATAGTTTATAATAGTTATATTGTTATATAATTTATAATTATTATACATGATTTCGGTTTCAAAGATAGTTATATTGTTATATAGTTATATGCCAATTGGTAATCCGTCCAACATTTAATATCTACCCTCGCTTTGGTGATTGTTACATCTTTGAAGATACCTCTTCTAAACATGTTATAATATAATCCAGAGTATACAAGTGACCTGATGAAGGATTGCACTATCTTCCTTAGAATTTGTCATTCAGTATAAAGGATCTGATGGTTATAAGAAGATTGTGTTCAATAAACTTCAAATACAACAATTTACCGTGGGTGTTTATTTTTCCCAAGCAATTTCTACGTAAAACTTCCTGCTGGATATCTGGTACATGCATTTTCTAATAACAAAAAAACACACTGTATTTTATACTTTTGTTCCAGTTTTTTTTGCTCTTGCAATTAAAATACAGTTTACCTACCACACTAAATAAATTGATAGCTCTATAGTTATAACACTCCAATCCAGAACCTTCTCACTTATACAGTGGTACAACAGTTACCTTATTTTAGTAAGGAGGAATTCAGAGTTCCAAAATTTATTAAAAACATGCATGCTCCATTCAATCACTCCGTCCCCTCCATATGCGATATACTCAAGGGCTTTAGTATAATACCCAGCAGCTTTCCCCTTTTTCATATCCTTTACTGCAGCTTTTACCTCCCCCAAGGCAATTTGACATTTATCATCCATCTCAATATACCTATTCACACTTGTGCATTTTGATGATCTCTCGTCGTATTTTCCTACACGTCCTCAAAGCATCTCTTACATTGTTTCTTCATACTTTCTATCTCTGATATTGTTGGCACATTTTTGTACTTCACTCCAATCGTTCCTCATGATTTAAAATGTGTACGAGCTTTTGTTATTTCCCTCCAAAATATTTTAATTTAAAGTAATTCAAAACAAGGTGATTGCTATTTTTTTTATTAGATATGTAACGCTAAATAAAATTTTTATACATCAAAATTATAAATTACTCTTTATGAAACACGTTAGGATTTACTAGTTAAATTTAATATCAGAAATGTCAAACGGAAATTAATTTATTGAAAATTCTTAACGAGAAAATTAATTGATGTTTATGTATGCTGAAGCTTTCTAGAGTTGATTATTTTCTCTGGAGAATTTTATCATTAACTTGGAATTCGTTCAGATTGGTTAGTTAAGAACAATAAACTTATTGACAGGTTTGTTTAATAGAATATTATTCGTAACATAGATGTAACGACAAGAGTTTTAATAATTTCGATTTTGATAATAATGGCATTAAGTAAACAAAACAACGTATTTATGGGTAAATAATACTAATAATTATACACACGAATAAAATTGTTTTGGTCGACTAAACGGTGTTATAAAATAATTAATTAAAATCACTTTGCTTTCAACGGCATGACAGATAATTAAAACACCCATTTATGAACCGTGACTAATATACTTTAGATTGACAAAAATACCATAATGCGAAGTTTCGTGTACTTAGCTTCCAAGTTATTTAATGCGTTTTCAAAAATCATAGAGATAGTAAAAGATTTGATAAACACAAAACTGGAATAAAAAACAAGCTGATAGAATTCAGACAAATTATAGTTACAGATAACGTTCAGGCCAGGTGAAAACTAAAAATGAATCAAAATCATAAAATGAAGACATATTTCTTGTGCAGTTTTCCTTTTCTTAAACTTGTTTTGTGTATTGGTAAGTATCATTTTCATTTATTTAACAGTTTATTGTAAAACAATCTGGCGGACTTATTGCCAGGTGATAATCTCTTCCAGCCAACCAGACAAAAATAAATAAAAGAAGTTACATGGTTGCAAAAAAATCAAATGGTTATTCATCTGTACAAAGTTTGCGAACAATAAAAGTACACATAGTAAAAGTAAAAGTGAGATATCATCAAAGTAAAGGAAGGCATGGTGGGGAGGAATGGAACACGTTATATTACTGACTTGAAATTAAGAGTTTTCCAGTCTCTTCTTAAAGCATGCCAAGGACGGAGCGAGTTTAACATTGATTATTACACGGTTCCAGAGTCTGACTGCATGGACAGCAAAGGATGACGTAAAAAAAGAAGAACGTTGATTTGGGTGAGCCAATAAACAATCTCTATTTGAGCGTAGCGCAGGTTTATGATCAGAAAGGCGCTGAATGTTTTCAGCGAGATAAGAAGTGGCGGAAAAGTTAAGGAAAGTACACAATAATGACAGTATGTGAATTTTGTTCAACCAGTTCAGCTTTTTCTGATATGAAGGGATAATACAATAATTGGGGAATTAAGTATAATTAACAAAAGTAAAAAAATATAAACTTATTTTTTTCATATTCACAGTCCACAAAACGTTACTGGGAAAAGTTTCGTTTACTGGTCCAAATAAACCCAATTCTAATTATTTTTAGGGTCCTCTTGAAATCGTTTATTTTTTTCTGTCTTGATTTTTCATATATTATGTTAACATATTATATAATATTTATTATGTAAATAAGAAATAATTTTATTCAAACCTAAAATAGTGTTTTGACATAATTTTGTATTTTTTCTCGCCATCCCTGTATTATGTATGTCAGCTGCTATAACAAAATTTTCTAAGCAACCTTTTTGTTAATTTTCTCATATTTCACGCCCAACATCTGCATCGCCCTACAACACATGTTAATTTTGTTAATCTTGTTTGTTTTTCGCCGTGTTTAATAATAATAATAATAATACATTTCCGTGCCGAAACTCATTCCGAGGGGATAATAAAGCGTACATCTTCTATGAATTTCGTTTGGAGCTTGTCAAACTTTGCCTACCCTTATTTCAGATTAATTTTTTAATCTTGTTTATTGAAATATAAATGTTGATTGTTAATTCAATGTTATTCAATAACGATATCCAAGGTTTGTTGGTAAGACGCCTATATAATAACCCGGAGGTTACGGGTTTGTTTCCCGTTCAATTAATTCAATCATTTGTATTGTACCCCTCGACATATTTGAATTAATAATAGGAACATGTTGAAGACCATGGTTGGGAAACCATATTGTCTTCAATGAGGTACATGGTCCCGCGGTAATGCGTTGGAATTTCGTGCGGATGGTCGCGAGTTCGAACCCCGTGCTACGCTTCTCCCCCCGAATGACACCGGTATTTTTTCCGCCCAGTATTCGGTGGTTTAAGAATATTTATGACTTCGGTCATTTCTATTCTTCCAAAAAAAAGTGAGCTTTGATCGTTTCACTTCGGTGTTCCATCAGATCCAGTACAGATGAGTGGCCGGTGAACTTTCTGGTGTGCAATGGTTCACTCACATAAAAAAAAACCTCCATAGCACAGCTTCGCTTTGCAACTGAATAGACGTTGGAAAGGAAAGGGGATCCTGGACTTTGAGGTCTAGCAATGACAACGATGTCTTCGAGCATTCAGGTTTAGAACCACTGGAGTAGGCAAATATTTTACAGACCGCCATCGTACATATTAGAAATACTACTGTACATGGAAAGGCAACAAAAATGGGAAAAGATTAGAAACCGCAAAAAGACCAGCATTTTGCCAACTAGGCCACGGAGGTTGTCGACTCGATTTATCTCTGTCTTGCTTTTCTGTATTTTTAAACACATGGATTGATTTGTTTTTTAAGTCTTAATATATTCAAACATTTTAAATTTTCTTTTCATTGTTTTATATAACACTTTTAGATGTAGTAAAACATGACGAAATTATTGGCATGAAGTTATTTTTTCTAAGAACTACATATGTGGTAAATGGCCGTTTATGAAAAAAAAAGTCAAATACCTTTTTGTTCTCCACCTGGATTTTAATCCGAAACGTATATCAAATAATCGTTTCTAAAGCACAGCACCTTATTCGTTACATTTTTTTGTCATGGGTGTTAGTTGAGAAATTTTATTATTAATGTAGAAATTTTCTGAAGCATAATTTAAAAAAAGTTCTAAAGCTAATGGGATCATTTAATATATTTTCTTTTGCAAAAATATACGCCAAATATAAGAAATTGTTTTTTCTGTAAATATCCATCAGTAATAACTTTGCAAAATCAATGTGAATAGTAAAATTTCAAAGACTCAAAATATTGTGCTTTAGCTTGAAACAAATTTTATCAGCCGTAAATATTGTACTAGGCTGTCTTATAATGAGTTATATTTTATTCGTTTTTCGTAGGTTTTTTCCACATTACTTTTACTTAAACCCTTACAGGCTTAGTGGTATACGTTATGTACCACCTTTTTTTGATGCTGTACTGCACAGTAGTGTACGTAATGTACCACTTATTAAACCTCTCTCTATTGCTGCACGAACGCTCAGATTATATGCCACTTCGTATAATATAATACTGATGACTCATGTCCGCATAGCTACAGGACTGGTCCTGTTCAAATTCATTTAGCTTCTAATATTATTGACAGTTAGTTGTTCTTGGTGTGCCGATATGTGCATATAAAAGAAAACGTTATATATTTGTATTAAATTTTAGTAAAAAATAGTTGTGTTGTGATAAAATTGACTTCAGTCATTGTGGTAAATTTATATTTAGGTTAAAAATTAATTTTATTTGGATGTGTTTCGGGATTATTTGGTGGTACATTAGAAGTATCAGTGGAAATATACACTAGTGGTGCATAAGTTGTACCACCTCACCAGGAGTTCCTTGATCTACCGAGGAAGTGGAAATATGTTAATTTAGCACTTGGAGGTATCAGTTTTCAAACGCATTAAAAAAATAATGAGAAACTTGACATTTTATTTTTTGTGCAGCCTGAGTAGTTTACTTGTGCCTATAAGGGTTAAGAAGTGTATCATAAGTACTATATAGTGCCCAAATGCACAAAAAAAACTTAACTACACTAAAACGTTACTTATTTGCGTATCAAATGACATTATTATGGTGATGAAATAGTGTAATGCAAAAAAATATGGATTCCTAAAATACCCTCTCTGTCGTATCGTGGATAAATTTATACCATTTCACATTTGCTATGTATTAAAAACTCTTTACTCGAAGACTGCAAAAATGGTCGATGACGAACCCGTGATGTTTGGTTAAATATCCCGGCCTTAGTAAGCAGTAATTTAATGGGAAAAATAGATGACGCACATTACTTGTTACCTTGTAGGATCCTCGCATTTGCCATTCTAATTAAATTAACGCTAATTCAATATCACGCACATATAAATGCCAAGATATCGTTACATCTCTGGCAAACTCAGTCTTTGCAGAAAAACATATTCTCGAAGTGTTTTTTTTTTATTTAATAAATTTGGTTAAAAAAATAAAACAGAGATATCTTATATCACCTATTCCGATCATCTCTTTTCATATTCAAAGTAGGGTTATTCCCAATAAATCTCATTAATATATCATCTTAAGTGATTATATCCCTAAGGTTCAAAAATTTCCGGCTTGAACCAGTTAGTCATGTGTGCGCATATACTACGATATGAAGAATCTTCTCCATAGAAACTTGATAACCACGCGATATTCAATTTCTAACAGAATTTAACGAAACAACACGTCTTCTATCGGTTCTAGTTGACATACTTCTGAGGGTAGAGGTATTAAATTCAAACTATAATATCGCTTGATCACGCAGTGGCCTGACCTGTCCATACACGCTGCGACTTGTGCAGGCTGGAAACTTTAGGACGTTTGAAGTATACCGCTATATTATTGGTGTTTGTCTCAGAGGTAGCTTTACCGCTCCCGATTGCCTAGTGAATAAAAAATTGTTAATTTATTACAGACATTCCGGTTTTACACATAATTTTATTAATTTATTAAAGGTTTCGTCAATAACTTGGTGGAACTCTATAATAAAATATTTAACAAAAAATTACTCTCTTAATTCACTAAAACTATATTAATCCTCAATACACGTGTTTCTACCTCCTAGCCAGAGGTTCTCTTCAGGCGCATTCCGCTTGAGGACATCGTTAAGAAGAGAGGTAGAAACACGTGTAGCGGGGATTAATATAATTAGTGAATTCATGATTTTAATATCTTTCCGCCTGAATTTATTTATTAGCGCTATTGAGCTGATTTTATAAATTCAAGAACATCGAGGTACTTTACGTTTATAAAGTACAAGTCTCACGTTTATGAAAGATAAGGCCTGAAGATGAGGGATAATTAGTGTAGTCTTTTAAAAAATTATAACTACTTATCGAATGAGTGCTATTGGGGTGGATTCCAAATACCACCATACATTTTTTTTATCTTGATCACTATTGAATCTGCAAATTATAATTAACATAACACGAGAAAGTTGTCTTTCAAATCTTTTTCTCTTTCTTTGACTTTTAAAATACCCTGCATTGAAAATATTATTCACTTGGTCTATTTCCATAGCCTGCCTCTAGCCTACCTTTCATTCAAATTTGCACCATTTATAGGTTTTGTTAGTCTTCCTTCATTCATTCGTTCGACATGTCGGAATCATCTCATAGTTCACTTTCATCTTAAAAAAAACTTCATTCTGTTATACATCACCCCATGTATTTTTTTCTCAATGATTGCATTTAAATTTTTATTGAAATTCATTCAGCATTTTCCTCGTCCACATTTTACTTCTACACAAAGTGTTTAATTTTTTTAATGCGTTCTGTGATGTAAGGCAGTATGTAGTATTTTTTATTTTTTCCCTTCAGCCCACTCTAAATTACTGAACAAAATAACCAGGTCAGTTGACTCAATCCACTTGAAAAATATGGTTCTGAGACACAACCTATGTATTTCTTGTATTTTCATTGTTTTGTTTCATAATAATTTAACATTCTTTATTCATATGTTTACATAACTCTACATAAGAGAAACGGTCTATATCAGTGTTTAACTGGGCTCATTGTATGTTCTGAGACAGCTTACTTAAATCCTAAAAATTCGTAAACAAATACACTTAAACAATGCTACCTTTCTGAGCTTTAGCCACTTTGATAACTGAGATTTGATAACTCTCAACAACAAAATATATATCTTTACACAATCTCATTTAAAATCACCTTCCATGTACCGTGCTTAATAAAATACAAAATAAACAAGAAAAATGTTGAAAGAAATGAAAGTGAATAAAAAACACCGTTTTTTCTTTACCTTCACATGTTTCAAAGAGATAGCATCTATACAACATAAATTTCATGCATGTCACTTTTCTCTTCCAAATTTTCCTGAAAATAATATCAAAAACAAAATTAAAAAATACTCAGTGCAGTTATGTTTTGTTCATCCAATTTCAAATTATTATTCTTTTCTTGACCCTTATTTATAAAATCAAAAAGACTAGATGTAGACGATGTATACCATATAAGCTGAAAAGGTTCATTTATGAACCTTAAGCGTTTGCTTTGCCTAATAAATAAAATTTTTTGGAGGTAATCCACTGAATCGGATCTATTTTTCCCCCGAAAATAGACCTTTTCCGCCCAAGAAACCCATTTCCTTCAGAAGATTTTGTTACTTTCAATAAGAAATGAAGACAGCTTTATTTTTAGAAAATTCACAATAAATTATAAATCCTTTTTCTTCTTCTTCATAGATTGCTTAGCCATTACCTGTAATTCTTCGCACTTTAAAAGCATATTTTATATCTTCTTCTTTATCGAGTTCTCTATGCTGGGCATGATGGCTCTGCTATGTCTAGAACTTGGTGGTGAGCAGACAAGTGTCTTACCACGACGACCTCCGTGGCCTGGTGGCAAGACACTTGTCTGCCGATCCGGAGGTTGCGGGTTCGATCCCCGCTGGAACCCAGATTTTTTTAAATAGGATTCCAGTCTGGTTAACACTTAGGTTCTATAAAATCAACTTTTTGATTGGTTGGAAGAGATTACCACATGACAATAAACTCGCCAGGTTGAAAAAAAAAATATAAAAAATTATCTGTCTTCACCCATTCCGGTCGTTGGCCATGTTAGATGCAACGTTTGAATAATATCTTGCTAATTGCTTTATTTGGACCATCCATCTTAAAGAAAACCTTCCTCTTGTTTGCTTTCCCTCAACTATCCCGTGACTTTACCAGACCTTCTTAATTTTTCGGGCAATACGCCCAAAGTATTCTTTTCCTATCACGCATATTGTCGAAAGTCTTTCGGACATCTTGAAAAATAGAAACGTTGATGCGTTTGCTAGTTCATAGAATACGGAGCATGCGTCTCCAACACCACACCTTAAAGGCATCTGTCATGTTTCCACTCCATATAGGGTTATGGAGAATACTAAAGACTTAATAAAACGGATTCCGTTTATTTTTTAAATAAACTGTTTAATCAATATCTTCCACAGACTTGTCATATATTTTTTTACCATATTTTCATTTTTATTTTTCAATTCGTATTTCTTTTTTCAATTTGAATATTAATGAATTACCCATTTAACAGAGCGTTTGTTGAATAAAGCACCATTTAATTGAGTAAGCACCCTAAATCACATTACAAAAAATACCTAATATGATTATTCATTCATTTATTCATATGGTACTCTTAAATATTTATTTATTCAACTGACAGGCTTATTGCCAGGCGGCATATCTCTTCCAGCTAACCAGATAAAAAAACTCCTAATTTCTAGTCAGCAATATGACGTGTTTGATCCTGATTTTTTTTTCTTTACTCTCCACCATCCCTTACTTTTCCTTTAATTGATGATATCTCACTTCATATGAAAAGTAATGTTCGCGGGATTGTCCGTCTTTATGGAGTTTGTGGGCATATGCTCACGTATATATTCATTTGAATGTTTTTTGCGACCATGTAACTTCCTTTATTTACTTTTGTCTGATCAGTTGGAAGAGATTGCCGCCTGGTAATAAGCCCGCCAGGTTGTATTTGCCATAAAAGTGTTAAATAAATGAAAATAACACTTATCAATACACAAAACAAGTTTAAGAAAAGGAACTTTGCACAAGAAATATTTCTTCTTTGTATGATTTGGATTAACTTTTAGTTTTCGCCTTGTTTAAACGTTATCTCTAACTATAATTTGTCTGAATTCTATCAGCAACTTTTTAATTTCAGTTTTATATTTATCATATCTTTTAATATCTCTATGACTTTTGAAAACCCATTAAATAACTTGGAAGCTTAGTACACGAAACTTTGCATTATAGTATTTTTGTGAATGTAAAGTGTGTTCCTCTTGGTTCATAAATGATTGTTTTAATTCTCTGTCATACCTTTGAAAGAAAACTGATTTTTAAAATTAAAAGTGTTTTTATTTATTATTTTGTAACACCATTTTGTCGACAAAAAAACAATTTTATTCCTGTGTATAATTATTAGTATTATTTACCCATAAATACATTGTTTTGTTTACTTAATTCCATTAATATCAAAATCGAAATGATTAAAACTCTTGTCGTTACATATAAGAATAATATTCCATTAAACAAACCTGTCAATAAGTTTATTGTTCTTAACTTACCAATCTGAACGGTTTCCAAGTTAATGATAAAATTCTCCAGAGAAAATAATCAACTCTAGAAAGCTTCAGCATACATAAACATCAATTAATTTTCTCGTTATGAATTTTCAATAAATTTATTCCCGTTTGATATTTCTGATATTAAATTTAACTAGTAAATCCTAACGTGTTTCATAGAGAGTAATTTATAATTTTGATGGATAGAAAATATATTTAGCGTTACATATCTAATCAAATTAAATTAACTATCACCCTGTTTTGAATTGAACGACGCTAGTGCTTCTGTTACCAAATTAATTTCACACATAAATTTCATATTTATTTATTGATTTCATCAAAGGTACAACGAACGTGATAACGATAGACTCCTAAACACAATAAAACAATTCAAATAACACATAAGTGTGCAAGCACATAAGTCAAAATTATTTAAAAAATTAAACAATATACACAATTATTAATACAATATGAGACCGTCTCAAGATAAGCACCCCACACCTTACCACACCGAGCGACACTCTTGATATTTATGCGGAAAGAAAAGTATAGTACATATTTAATATTTCATAAATTCTGCAATCAGCCTTCTTTCATAACTCAACAGACTGCGGTAAAATGTATCGGTAATCTCAGCAAATTGATTTCCCAAAAGATGCATTCTATATAAGTGGAGAGAAATTTTGTTAATATTGAGAGGTACTTCGTTTACATTGGAACAGCCCAGCCCTATGGCGAATATATATATATATATATATATATATATATATATATATATATATATATACCTACGGAACTCGAATATAAAAAAAGGTGAGCAGTTCAAGACAATTGAAGTGCGAGTTATGATGTCGATTTTTCAGAACTCTTCTTTCGCTTAGAGGTAATAAATTTAATGTTCGTTCGAAATACTCAATATTATTATAATTAATGTCAATTACGAGTATTTATACCTATTATTTATTTTATAAATTATAGCGAATAACTGGACATCGAAAATAAACGTAAAAAAATATGGAAGCCTTCGAGATGAGGTACTGTAGAAGTATGATGGACATTTCTCATGATACCACAGGATATTGAAAAGAAAAATTCGCTTTCTTGGTTGTTTCCACAATTCTGAAAATCTTACCTCCATGGTTATCAACCATTATTCTCCGGCACAAGTGATCACTTGTTCGATGTAGCTGTTCCTAAAATGTACACCCGCTGCTATTTTCACCTGGTCACTTCATTGGACTGGTGCTCGACCTCTGACCTTTTTGCCATTCTCACTTACCATGAAAATTGACTTATCAAGTCTGTCGACCTTCCCAACACATCTTTAAAGCACATCTCTAAATATTTTTTTTCTGTAAAAAAGTCTTCAATACAATATACCGGATATATAAATAAACATTACGTTACGAAAAATGCTTAAAAAGAAGGATTTATGATATCCGAAAAGGCATTGTGTGTTCTAAGAAAAGAATTTCGTAATAAAGACGGCACGGCACGGGTTGTGCTGAATTTTTTATGTCTAATCTATGATAATATTTATCATATGTTCATTAAACTTTAACAATATAGTCCGCGTGTAATACACAAAAAAAAGTTTTTAACCACAAGATTAAATAAGAACTTACTGTGTTTATGTTATTGTAACTATCACTTTCAATGATCGGAAATTTCATTTAATTGTACATTGCTAGGAATTACACGCATGCATATCATTACAACATTTCCCTGTCGGGGTAGGCAGAGAGGACAGATCGCTAGATTTTCCTAATTCTACACACATCCTTTGTCTCTTCTACATCCATACACCTTCTCATACAACAACAATTTCTCTGACTTTTTTCATTTCCTCCCTTCAAAATATTACTCACTTGATCCAATCTTCCTCTACCACACCTTCTTTTCACAGTTGTGCTATATATTTGTTTAGTTAGTGTTTCTTTATTCTTTTGTTCCACATGCCCAGCTCCTGGAGTGGTCTTCTTCGTTTTACCAATACGTTAGCCTTAACTTCACATTCCAAATCTCTTCATATTCTATCGTACCTTGTCATCCCATGTATTCGTCTCATATGACACATTTCTGTAACATTTATTGGGCTCCTTTCAGCCCTTTTCTAAGTCCCCGTTTCACTTCCTTACATCAAAACAGGTATCAGAATACTCCTGTGGACTATCATCTTAGCAAATTTTGATACTGTCCGTTTCGTGTACATACGCGGAAGTGCCCCATTTAATTTGTCTCCTTTCGCTACACGCCGTTCGATATCTCTCGTAGCTCTTCCATCATCTGAAAAAATTCTTCCCGAACAGCATAATTTTTAACTTGCTCCAATCTTTTTGCTCACCCGTACATCGCATTAACTTATCCTTTCACTCTTTTTCTATCATCACGACTTTGGATTTCAAATAATTTATTCTTAGATTTTTTCTTCACATCTCACAAACATATCCAAACAAAAAGTTAATTTTAACATTCTCTAAATTACTTAATTAATTATTTTGTAATACCTTATTATATAATGCACAATATTGAGGCCTTATTGCAAATTGACAATCTTTACCAACTAATCATACAATGGTTTTATAAAGATTAGAGTTAAAGGTTAAAGAAGTTTGACGTTTATGATGTGATGAAAAAAACATGCAATGCCGAAATAATAAAATAAAAAACATACAATGAAAAAAAATGAAACATACTTATCAAACAATGTCACCGATGACCGGGAGAAGGAAAAATATTTTAGAAAAAAGTATAATGGAAAAGCAGGAAAAATACGCTATTTTATTGAAGGGAGATGAAATGTTTTTTTAATTCGCTTCTTGAAACACGCCAACCATAGTGCGAATTTTATTTTGGCTAATAGCTGGGTCCAGAATCTGATAGATGGACAGCTAAAGACCATTTTAAAAATAAAGAGGAATGAGCTGGAAAAATCAAAAAGAAATCGACAAAAGTCAGATCAAGTGTGGTCAAAGAAGTGATGGAAGTAAATTCATTCAAATCCACAAGATATTAATTAGTTTAATGACAGGTTGTTTATTAATTATACTCGTAGCAGACGACGACATCGAAATAATGTATTTTAAATTTTACTATTAACAGTACCATTGAGTAAAGCGGGGCTAAAATTAATGTCTTTGTAAAAAGCTTTGTTACTGTAAAACTTGGCGTACACGTCAGTACTGTAAAATATCACTCAAATCGTTGTACTTGAAAGACAATTTAGAGAACTGTACGATATATTTCAACTGTTTATATTAAAAAATTCCATCCAAGTTTATTATAAGTAAAAATTCAAAATAACGATGTGATAATTTTTGTCATATTAATATTTTAATTCTCCTTTAATCTTTCTAAAAAAATATCGTTCTTTTCCTATAATTGGTTGTTAACTAATATTGAGCTCATGATCCCAAGAGAAATGTGTCATGAAAGGACTACACTTAGAAATATTAACAAACTTAATCTTTTGATCTACCTCGTTTCCTATTTATGTTAACGGTTTGCGAAAAATTGAGATGGAATGTTAATAAATGAAATATTCTCGTTAGAGAGACTTTTCCTAGTCAGTTATAGTTGACTGGAAACTTTGAAGTAGAAAATTCTGAAACGATTCTGGCCAGAGATACCAAATCTTTTTGTTTTTAAAGTTCAACGGGACAAAAATTGTGATGCTGGAAAACAACCAACAGGAGCTGATAAAAGTATTCAATTCGTCATATTTTTTTCAATCAGGTAAATTAATGAACGGAACGTTAGACTGATGAACCTTTTTTTTTCAAAAGCTTATCACCAAGAAAATATTGTAGATGGTATATCAAACGATTATTTTTTATTTAGCGAAATTTGCTACAAAAACGCGACTCTGAAAAATGTGTTGTGGACTGGAACTGTTAAAGATCATTTAGAAAGGATACAAAAATGGATTGACCAAATACAAGAATAAATACGCTTTACACTAAATACTCCATTCAACATGACCTAGGACTAAATAGAACAGAGACAGTTGGTTCAAAAAATTTGCTACAAGATTAAATCATGGCACTTATTAAGTTAGTTTTTGCATATTTCAAGTTCTGCAAACGTTTTGCTACTCGTGCCTCAGCGATTCAATTTTGTACTAACATAAAATAAGACCCTTAAAGTGGTATCCAATTTCACAAGACCAATTTCCTATCATCTTAGCTGATTTTCATACTGTCGGTTTCGAGTATATACGTATATCTTTTAGTGCCACATTTACTTTGTTTCTTATCGATGCACGTCTTTCGATACACCTCGTAACTCTTCCATCATCTGAGAAGAAAGATATATTGGTACTATTATATTGAAACTTGAATTTATTTTAGTCTTGATGATTTGTAGCTCCCTATAATACATTTTTAGACAACTTTTGGGATAAAAGGTGTAACATCACATTATGTATGCATATAAATTGCTAGTTTTTTTTACTGTCTTGTGGTGTAAGTCAATAAATATAATATATCCCCGATGTCAAGCGTACTCGATCTCTGGTCTAGGCAAAAATACTTTTATTTAAAAAAATAAAGGCTAGGTACTTTCACTCGGAATCTACATGGCTGACTATGTCTGAAACATACTTTCATCTGATTTGATTAAACCACTTTAGAAGGGTTGAACGTAAACGTTTTTTGAGAATATTTTTTCCTTCAGTAATGCCAAAAATCTTTTTTATTTTATTTGTTTGAAAAAGTTGTTTGGTAATTGGGGAATGATCGCAAGTTGTTCCATAGAATTTAGCAAATTTTATTGGAGTTGGATTTGTATTTTAATTTTCTTGTCTTTTTTCCTGTTGTGTTTTTTCAATACTAAGAATCATGACCACTACATTCCTTCAGAGTAAGCAATTTCTTGAAAGAAGATCTTTCTCGGAAGATCACCTTATCACTCCATTAGATGTGCACTAAGTCTCTTATATTTCTTCCGTATTATTTTACAGTAAACATTGCTCTTTCAAGGCTGTTGATCTCCTCATGATACTTGTCCAATTTATCCAGAAATATTTTGTTAATATAGCACAGAGATATGATACACGTTTCTTTTATCAACTCTTCGGTTAGTTTGTTTTGTGTTTTCGATGGAACTCGTCTCCAGCACTACAAATATATCATTAATCTGTAATTGCGAATGCCCAGGCCTCTTCACCAAAAATAATTGGTTAAAAAAAAAAATAATAGGTTTTAGACCATTAGAGTTGTGACTTTAATCTTTCAAAAAAAAAACGTCAGTTGTCCCATTGCTCCTTGGCTAACTGGATTCGTATTATTTTTGCCTCTTAGATCCTACTTTTAAAGCAGTTTTATATATAGTACCTTGAGGGCAGTATTGACAAGTCTGTTATCTAAAAAGTACTCTCAGGTTTTGGTCCGCAGACATCTCAAACTCACCACCTTTGGCTCCAAGTAGCTATTAATGCACGGACAGCGGCCATATTCCGGAAACTGTGTGGGCTCGCAGGTTTAACTTGGTGGAGGGGCACCGAGGCTGATAACATATGTTTCTGTTTTCCTATTGTCTCTTGCAATTCTTTCAACTTCAATCCACATTAGTATGTTCCAAAACATTTCTTTAACACTTCCGCTCCTATTGAACATTCAAAAGTGCCCATTACATTTGGTATTTAGTATTACATCTCAAAATACTGTGTGTTGGTAGTAGGGTGCACAATATATACAACATGTATACAATTTCTATAAAAACAACTGTGGTGCGGAAGGCTGTGGGAAACCTCTGCGAAAACCAAACGAATATTCTCAACAATTAGTGTGTCACATTCCTTAACATTGATCCAAAAATTCAACTCCACGTTGGATCTCCTATTATTAATACAAGTGAGTACTTCTTTGTATTTTTTCATGCGTCTGAGAACCTCTTCGCTGCGCACTTTTTCAACCCAGGTAAACATTTACTTATCACACATATTTTAAATGCTTCTATTCATTTTATGGTGACTTGAGGGTTATTTATATAACCCTGTTAGTAATTGTCGAAGTTATAATATTCCTAATAAAATATTTTTAGTATGCCACATGTTCTGGAAAAAATCAAAATGCATCAAACATATGATCTATAGTAAAATTCTGACCTTTTTACTCACATTTCGGAAGCTAATAGATCTCCGATAGTCTGCGGAATGTTTTGTTCTTTTCCCAATGATTTATTCATTTTTAGTTTAATTTATAAAAAATGAACTTGTTAAGGGAGAAAATTGCAAAATACTTCATTAACAACTATACACCTCAGAAATAAACGGAAAACGTAGATAAATTTAAGTATTTGAAAACATTTTAACGGAGAAATATGAGAAACAAACTCACGTTTTCTTCATTTTTTTATATCGTGTAGAGAACTAGACATGAGTGTTCAGGTCTACACACTACTGAGTGCTTTAAAAGGCGCGCGATAGACAAAAAATTGATACCTTTAAGAAGTGTTGGAGATGGCTTTTTCGGGTTCCGTGGACTGCCAGAGGAACCAATCGATCAAATTTTGAAGAGCATGGGTTTAAAGTGCTTCTTTCTGCGTATAAACCAGAAGAATCTTATGATACCTTATGCTCATAAGGGGATTACGGTGAGCATTCAATTCTGGCAGGTATGAGTGAATAACAAACCATGCAGTGGCTGAGTTTTCGATGAAGTGATCAAATGAAAAAGGCAGCGAGGTATTTAGTTCAGAAGGCGCTACATAGGGCAGGATATTATTTGTGCTAGAGAGGAACGGTTGATGACTATAGTAAGTACGATTTTCAGAAATGAGGGAATTACTAAGAAGATGAGAAACAGAAAATCGTGTATTATACGATGTATGGATGTGGAGGAGGCTAAAACTACATTCGTGGATAATAAAATACTTATTAAATGAGGGACATTGCGTGAAATTATGTTTGTATGTATGCTTTATAAATTTTTCAGCCACATTTTCTTTGCAACAATAATAAAAAAAGCATTTCAAACAAATCATACTTTTGAATTGTAAAAATTTTAAAGCTGCAAATTTAACCCGTTTGAATGTCGCATGTGGCGACAACTGGAAAAAGCGGATATTAAATTTATTTGACGTGAATAGACTATGACAAACCTCGGTATTTTATCGGAATGAGATGTCGAAACTCCAGAAGGGTTCTCATTCAATGAAGATAGATGTAAATGAGGAAGAATACTGATAGCCAAATAATTGGATCCCTCGGAGGAAAGGTATCGAGTAAACCAGTTAAGATTTGAAATCGAAAAAGGGGGAAATATAAGTTAAGTAGTTGTTTGATTCATTCATTAATACTGGACGGATTTTGATACTTTAGAATGCACGTGTAATTTTTCATGTCCTTTTTAATTAGTTTTATTTAGGACATCAACAAAAGGGTTAAACAAATATGGACTTTCTGAAAAAAAATGTTTTTAAGTAAAATTATTTTTTTTATTAAAATTTTGACATAGCTTTACTCTATACTAGATACACAGTCTATTTAAGCTGTTTCACTAAGTTCATTGACCGTTCTGACACAGTTGACTTATGTTACACCCGACAGATTAACATACAATAACAAATAAACAACCAATTCCGAGCTGCAAGTGCTCGTGAGATTTAAGAACTATCAGAAGTAATACTATATATCGGCACAATTTCATTAAAAATCTCACCAAGCTATTGCTCAGCAAAATATCAAATTCAAAAACTTACACTTCAAAAATATTTTATATTATCATTTCATAATTAATGCACAAATAAAATTTGATGCGAAAGTTATTTTACGGCGTCAAAATGTCCATTCCACTGTCGTATATGAGGTGAAAATATCAGCTATTGCGGTGCAACTTGACTCTCCGATTCAATTTTTTTTTCTTCCTTTTAGTTTTATATATTATTTTTTTAACATGTTAGTTGAACTGTTTACAACAATTTATTCTGGCGAACATAGCAATGCATTTTGATAACGAAATATAATACTGTGAAGGGGAATAACACAAGATGACAGGAAGTGAAATTTTAACAGAGAGAAATGTTATAAATATTATTGTAAAAACAGACATGTTATCTTTCTTTTAAACTAGAAAATTTATCTGTCATGGACAGTTTTCTAATTTATATAACCTTTTAGTATTGGTTTATTACAAAACTTTTGTTTGTGGACAAACAAACGAAAGATTTATGTATTCTCAAAAATGAAAATTAGAAAAAAAAACGCAGTCTACAAAATATCACATTGAACACAACAATACCGTCCCGATACATCAACTAACATCTGAATATCCGAAATACGAGTATAAAAACTTCAGTCACAACTATTATTTATTCGATACTACGAGTACATTAGGACGTGGATAAAAATAAATTATTTCACTTTTACAATCGATTGTATAATCGAATTATTACAGCCCGTGCTTTATTTCATTTACAAAATTGAAAATAATGCGACACAAGTTTTTTTTTAAAATCAGAACTATTTAAATTATTATCAACTAATATACTGTTTGGGCAACCACTTTTTTAGATTTATTTTTTTCACTTCGGATGAACTTCATTATGTTCCAGATAGCTCTGAGTATTTACTATAATGTTTTATGTTGTTAGAATTTTTGATCTGATAGTTAACTATGTTCGACAGTTTTATGCCTTCTGGCACCTTACAAGCAAAATTGTGAAAGATAAAAATATCTTGCCTATTTTTAAGGATCCATCTCCCTGGATCGAGAATTATATCTCTTTGATTTTATTTATATCTATTATATTGGTAAGTGTATCTATTTTTAAGTTCAATTTTAGAGGCAGATTATCTATTTGAGACTCCAGGTAGAATTTCATTCCCATTTAATCACTTTGAAGGGCGCCCGTAATCAAGCATTGATTTAATCAATTTGCACCAAACAAAAGTATTTCTAAACAAAAAAAATCTAAATTTCTTACCAAAAAGCTATGTGGATATGCTTTGAAATCTCGTTAACTAATTGTGTTATAAGCATTTTTCATTACCTTAAGTTGACAATTTTTGTTTTTGCTAGTCAACTCTTCTGGGTTTCAAGTTATTTTTATTTTATTTTTGAGATTAACTTCCTGTCATTCAACTTTCTTGAAATATTTTTTGTATTTGTTTTTCGTAAACAAGAATGTTTGGTTTTTCAAGGGAAATAAAAAATCAAACGTTAAAAAATATTGAGATTGTTTTGATTTTCCATCATGCTATGTTTACGTTAACAAAGAAATAACCTTGTGACTATTAAACTTATTTTAAAGGTTAGTTAAAATTAAAAAAAAAAAACGTAAAGGCGGAGTTAACATTGTACTATTTAGTACAAAAATGTATGACTGTTAAGAATCCTTTTGAAACCATAGTAACATTTACATAACAAAAGATAAAATATTACAACTTAAAAAACACAACACAATTCAGTTCGAACATATGGAATGAATAAATGATGGAAGACTAACAAGAAGAGTGTAAAAAGGATTGGAAGGCGTGTAATGATATTTTGATTTATGATATTTTGGAAGAAGAACATGCAGAAAGTCGTAGAAATAAGGAAAAGGCTAAGGATAGGCAAGTGTGACGCCCTGTTCTCTCTGCCTACTGCATATCTCATAATCAATGTATCAATCATAAGCAATGTATCACATCATTTTCAGCCAGATCACAATATCTAGCGCTAGTTTGTGCAGCTCTTGCACGCTTCCAGGAAACATATACGGTTGATAGTTGTTTACGAAATGCTCCATGGTCTGAATCTTTCCCGCATTGGCCTATATCATATGCAGTGCAGACCATTCCGCCTCTGATTCTATTTAGAGTGAATCACTCTTCCCGAAGTAGGAAAAACTAGATAACTCCACTGTCGAATCGCTCACAAGATGCCCGTCAACATATCACTGCGATGTTGCTTTGATATCCAAAAATGTGTTTCCGTCATTTTAAAAGATCTACTTTCAAGTCCCACTCTACCGGCAGACTATTCAGCTGGTCAAATCCAGATAAACTGGAGCTCTGCCAGGGAATATTGACAAATTAGTTCTATAGGATCTATTGCATTATTTACATTATGACGAAAAATTATAGATAAATTCGTAGTGTCGACGAATTAAAAAAGAAAATTTAAAACAAGTCGTGTTATAGAAATAAGAGAAGAACATATATACAAACGATCAAACCCTTTCTCCGCTGGGGTAGGCAGAGAGGACAGGGTCCCAGACTTCCTATCTTAACACATATTCTTCTACTCTTTCACATTCATACTACTCCTACGATTCCTCTAACTTTCTACGTTTCATGCTTTCAAAATATCATTCCCTTTATTCACCCATATTTTTCCTAGTATTCCCCTACCATGCCTTCCACGCGTAATATGTTTGTTTTATTAGACTTTCTCTGTTCATTCGTTCTACATGCCAACACCATATACGAGTGCACTTCTTCATCTTACTCAACACATCAGCTTTAAGTTCACATTCGTCGCTAATCACTTCATTCCCCTAGTCTGAATTAAAGTGGCATTGTATGTAGTTTTCAAAATGCACGAATTTACATAGCATTCATTCCTATACATCAAAGTTGATACTAAAATACTGCTATGGACTAATTATCTTAGCAGATTTTGACATATACTGATTCGAGTAATTATGTTTAGTTATTTCGTTTACTTTGTTTTCTACACACGTAGTTCGTTATACCTCGTAACTCTTATATCATCCGATAAAATATAGCCTAAATACCAAAATTCTTCAACTTGCTCTAATCTTTCAGTACTCACCCATATATCGTTTTTACTTTTCCTTTCACACTAGAGTAAGAACGATCATCGAAATAGTTTTTTTACAAGCTGCCTGGAAGTTTTCTTAGAAAACATCGTTAGTCGTATCATCCCATGACACTATTTCTAGTCGTAAATATTTTTATGTATGCCTTAATATCAAAGGCAGCATTGCATTTTACTTCATAAATTCAAAATCAAAACGTTCTTGTTGTCAAATTATGAATAAAAAGATAAAAATTTGATATTAGATTCAGCATTTCATTACAATCTCTTAGTAAGGAGACTTTTGGTGTTTTAGAGTTGTACAAACATCATTCAAATTAGTATTATTGATTTGTGCAACTTTTCCTCTGAGCCTATTGTATATTAAATATAAAAGATGATGAAGTATTGATCTTTAGTATTTTGTTATTTTTTTGTATAAATACGAGAGCTAAAAAGCTATATAATAATACGAAGAGGTAACCGTAATTAATTTTGTTGCGTGTTTGTGGTTAAGATATCTTCATACTTAGTCTATGTATCCCCTTTCCTTGTAAATGTGGGTAAAATAAGTTAAAATAACTGCACTTAATGGTTAAGGGCCATTTACAAAACCTTTGCGTGTTCTTATATTTTCAGGCAAAAATTAGATCTCGACAAAAAAAACCCACTGGTAATACCGTATGTTATTTTAGTCAGTCAGAATTATGGATATAATTTCAATTGTAAAAAATACCATTGTTAATTTTTTTATTTCATATCAAAAATTTGCTTCAAATGTGAAAAATATAATCGAAATTAAAATGTTTGTTTTTTTAATATCTACATGTTATGTTTATGTATACTGTTAGTAAAGGGGGAAGGTTTATAATAATTAAAGATTCATGAGAATAAGTTTAGACAAATTGTTAAGATAACCAAAAAGGGTTAATGCTTTAGATTACAAACCGTTAACTTCATTTAAAACTAAAACACTTATGTAGTACTTTCTCAAACGAAGGAAGAGTTACGAGATATACCATACGGCGTGTAGCGATAGGAAAAAAGTAAATGGTGCTCTAAAACATGTATGCTCAAATAGTATCAAAATCTGCTTAAATGATAGCCCCTTCACAACGTAGATGGTCTATCATCTTACTAGAGAGTAGAAGTGGAAAAATACTCAAAATAAACTTTTAAGCTATAGAAACACGTGCACTCAAAATAATACATGGGGTGCATACACATACATTCGTATATCACAGAATACGGAATGAGGAGAATGTGGATGAATGTGAACTTAAGGGTGGTGTATTAAGAAAGATGGACAAGATCATTTTGAGATGGTTTGGACGTGTAGAACGAATTAATGAAGAAAAATTAAGAAACGAAAAGTGCAAATGGGATTGGAAGACCCAGGAAAGTATAGTTTCATAAAATAAATGATATTTTGATAGAAGGGTATGTAAAATTCAGAGAAATCGTAGAGGCTGTATAAGAAGGTGTAAAAGGGGCAGAAGATCTGTATCGCTATAGGAAACTCTAGCACTCTCTCATATTTGTCTACCCCGACAGGGAAACGGCGTGAGTACGGTATATGTTTGTTTAAAAAGACGGAAGAGCTCGTTTTTAACATTTCTCGAACTTTTTGCCAATTATGGATATATTTCCTACATATATTTTTTTTTTGTATTTTACCAATTGTTAAATTAAGAACTATGAGATTTAGACATATTTATATAATGTAAATTGTACAATGTTACTTTGAAATGTATATGACAGACGAGTTGAGTAATTTCATGTTTATTTCGCCTGCGGCGCAATATGCCATCTATGCCAACATGTTATTCAAGAAATTTGTGTATTAAAAGTGATAACATCTCACTAGTGCCTGCAGTTATAACTTATTAAACACTACATGTGTATGTTTTTTTTTATTATTATGAACCATTTAAGCATTCCATCCTATAAAGAGAACTATTTGTGCTAATAACAATTTGAAGGATATTAGAATATGTAAGAACTACTGTACTTCTAAATATTTAAAGAGTTACATTTACATTTGAGTAAAGGAGGTATGCGGTGCGCAGAGGACACCTAAAGAAAACATGGTCGAGGTTCATCTTCACACGTGTATGTAGGGCTTTCTTTTACATGAATTTTATAAAGGTGACTTCCAGACATTTGCCTATTTTTATCCTGAATATGACAGACACAATTCGTTTGGACAGGTTTATTTTGTGGAACCAGGGTTAAGTAGGTATTTTAACCTGAATATCTCTGTACGTAGCACCCTTTTTGCTACTAGACAGCTCCCAAGCCTTTAACCAAGAGATGAGTAAACGTTTTTTAGCCTGTGATATGATGTCCTGGGTAGAAGTTTCACAGTTTAATGGGGAGGAACTGTTGTTGCATCTTTTTCCAGCCAGTCTGCGATTTTATTTCCATGTATACCACCCCGGTGAGTGGGAATCCACACAAATGTAATGTTTTGGTTTTCATTATGTAGGATAAGAAGCAAGGCTTTGATTTCAAATAAAAAAATGTCAGGTAAATTGTTTTTTTTTACCTAGAGTATAAATTGGCTGTCTCAGAATAAGCACAATGCCAGGTGCAAGAGTTTACATAAACCTTATTTTTCAATAAATCAGTCAATGGATCTTTGAATATTTCATTTAAAATTAAATTATTTAATTTAAATTGATGATTTTATATACATTTTATCTAATAAAGTAATCATGTGGTCGTTAATCATAGGAAGAGCGAGTAAATTAATCATGTTGTGACGTCAATGTTTATTTAATAAATAATTTGGTTTGTCTGTCTGAAACTCATTTTGAAATCTTAATCTTACATATCACGGACTTGCAAATGTTTTCTTACTATACGAGTATTAAACAGAGTTATATAATGGATTATCTACATGAATGGAGATAATCTGAATATTATTCAGCCCACGGATTTTGAATAAGTGTAAATTATTGAAAAATAAAATTTTAGTAACATATAGAAGCCAATGTTCATAGATTCAAACGTTTCTAATGGTATTGCCAGTTGCTTCGTTATAGATTGTCTGTAGCTTTATTTTTTTGGATTCTTCAACTCAATGATTCAGTTTAAAGGTGTTGTATATGTACAAATCATAAAATGTATCACTAAAGATTACTACGGAAAACTGAAAAGCTTGTACTCCAAGGATTTTTTAGGGCAGTTAATGGAAAAAAGAGAAAGTGGATTCATAGTCTCACTCCTATAAACTGCACTTTTTGCTTTATCCATTAAACTATTATGTCAAAGAGAAACAGGCCGCAGCCAAGTGTTGTCAGCTAGCACAATAATATATTGCTAATTATTATTCCACGGAAGTACTCCGTCACGATTACCATTTCACTTCCGTCTCATCTAAGTTAGGTGGCTTACTAGGCCATGTAAAGTTTAACATGTAGATTCAAAGCCAGGATATGAATAATTATTTCAGCAGCTCTATTCAAAGCGTTTCTTAACATAATTTTAACCTAATATTCTACTTATTTCCTTTCTTTTTTTAAATAAGTAAAATGAAATATGTTTGTTAACAGTGCATTAAGTAAAATAATGGCACCTACATTTTTAAGATTGTTAATTTTTAAGCAATTCATAGAAATTTGACAGAGGTAGATAAGAACATTTACAAAATTCTATTTCCCATCGATTTATTAACACGACACTTGTTTAAGTATTGAACTTGAAAATTCCGGAACATCATGATTCGAGCTGCTGAACGCTTCTTCCGTGTTTGATTTTTGATAGGAACCAAAAAAAGTTAAAGGTTCCTTAGTTGGTTTTTTTCGCGAATAGACCTTTCGTCGTCTTTCTGATTGTTCGAAAAAAAATCCAGATGCCTATAAACTTGCAAGTTGGAGTATATGTTTAAAGAAATTTTTTATTACAATACAATAATACACGTTAACAATAATACAATAGTACAATACAATAATACTGAAGAATATGCGTGGTTTTCTTAAGGGTCAAATTTGGGGTTTGGGGTTCTTTTATATTAGTATCAACAATATTTGCTCGATAAAAATGTACCTAAAGGTGTTCATAAAAAAATATTTTATAGTATATACGAGTATAAAAAACATTCTTATGACAATTTATTCGTTCCTTAAGTCAGATTTGAACGCTTTTTGGGAGTGGAGTGAAATTAATGTACTCAATTTTGAAGCGTAAACTTTTGTCTCTTTCCAAAGCGTTGGTTTCTAATTACTTATAAATACACTCAATATAAATATATTATGAGGAGAACACTTGGAGACTGGAACGGTGGAATTGCTATTTATGGAAGAAAGCTCTCAAATCTTATAAATGCACGTGACACGATGTTAATTGCCATATCAGAAGAGAAATGACCACGCTCCTTAAAAAAAGGTTAAACACGAGAGCAAGCTCCTGGGCCTGGAGATCAATAGGTCAAAACTATGTTGGTTATAATAGACCACAGTAACAAACTGCCACTAAAAGTGTAAACCATGATGTAGAATGGTTACTAACTTTATTTATGAAGGTTCTAGTATTACCAACAATGGAGGATGCAAAACTGAGGTGAAAAAAAATACTGGAATGGCAAAAACTATGATGCCGAAGCTGAAAAGATATGAAAGTGCAGAACTACAATATAACCATCACAATGGACATGCGCCAAGTAGAGTCTCTCTCTTTTGCAATGTTCATGTGTGGTGCTAAGATTTGGACTCTGAGAGCAAGCGAGAAACTTAGGATAGATGCATTTGAAATGTGATGCTGGAGAAGGATGTTACGAATTCCATGGGCCGCAAAGCGAAGTAACGCCTTCGTTATCGAAGAATTGAGAATCACCAACAAATTGTCGACCATAATCTTACCACGAGTCTTTTGTTTTTTTTTTGACACATTGCTCGTGGGCAAGGCGACAGTTTGGAGAGGTTCGTGGTTACTGGAGGCGTGTAAAAATGACGCACAAGATGAAGAATCCCAATGCGTTGAACTGACCAAGTGAGAGATGCCCCTGGACTATCCTTAACAACTGCTTTTCTAGCCACGGAGTGTAGCGAAGGATGTAAAGGAATCGTCAGAGGCTATCAGAGGAGGCACGATGCTCAGTCATGAGTTACACGACAATATGGATGGACAAAGGGCTTATGATTCAGGAAAAATAATACACCAAATACTTCGGAATTAATTTATAAATTGGCTCTCATTTAATTATCACGTAGAGAAACTGTGTGAGTAAACGTATACATAATTGGAATATGTGACACAGCTCTTGTAGGGAGAGAATATATTATATTCCTCTAAAGTGCACTGGTATGTAGCAAGTTACAAAGTGGAGCTTTGATGTTAGCCTGGGGGAGATTCGTTACTCTCAAATGGTATCAAACATCATACCTTGAACATCAAACATTTAACACCGTATCTTTAAAACTGTATCGTTAAGATAGTAGTTTCTAAATATTTTTTATATTACCTATATATTAAGCGACTTATATATATAGCGTTTCGTAATTGTTCTAAAATCCCTAGTCTTGAATTTAACTTTTGAAATATTACATAAGTAGTTTAACACAGTAAAATTTGCCCATGATTCGGTTTATTTTTATTACAGGTAAAAAACTGTTATGATCCAAATTATAAACATAACACATTTTAAATCAAAATTGGTCGTAAAACATTACCTTTTAAACATTTTTTTCTCTTGAATATAAAAATATTTTACTTAAAAATATGGTGTCAGGAATTTAAACTTTGTTATATTGATATCAAAATAAATGATCTAGTAAAATATTCCTTACCATAACTTGACTCGTAAAATCCAAAATATCGATATACGAATCTACAGAATATTAAACCCCCAGTCCGGATAAAGAAATCAATTATTGCATTTTACTAGTAATAAATAACCCATCAATAATTACTGAAGTAGTAATTTTTTTTCAGTATGACGCTGTGCTTTTTTTATGTCATGCTTCATCTGGTTGTCGTGATGCTATTTTTTAGAGTTTTATGTGATTGTGATTAATGCAGCTTTTTGCAGCCGTCTTATCATTTTGATGCATAATAATAAGCCTGCAATATTTTTAATCTAAATTTTGTCTCACAGAAAAAAATCAAAACTTGTACAATCTATCTAAATATTTAGTGATGTAGAATTTGAAATGACGAAACTCATAACAGTTTACATATCATATTGAGAGAAAACTTTAAAAAGTGATATGGCAATCAAATAATTTATTGTTAATATTATAAGCATTTCTACTCATGACAAACAAATTTTTCGTTTTATTATTTCTATTTTACTGTTCAACCATAAAGTCATATATTTTAATAAATATTAAAATTGCTATTGTTATTTTATATCTTAAAATCGTATCAAGCTGTCAAATAATATTTAAAACATAAAAATGTTCTTAATATGACATTAATTAAGCAATAGCTCTTAAACCTTAATTATAACAACATCTAATGTGATACACGGACGTAAGTATAACCGATTTATATTTTGATAATTGTACGAGTATTACACTTTTGCTATACCAGTATAATTCTATGTGACAATTTCTTTACATTATCACTAGAAATATATTGTGGTGATGTTTTTATTAGTATATTATTTCAGAGTAATATATTAAATATTCAACAATTATAATCGAACGTATAATGTGTGCTTTAATAGTTCATTATACATATTGATTTATCACTCACCTTACTTTGAATCGCTCACCATGAGTGAGGTCTGAGAAAATAAACCATCCTTTATTTCACCCTCATTTGAATTTTATTGCTGGCATTGATTCGATGTAACATTATAGCTTTAGTACGTAATGGCTAGATAAATTGACTATTGAAAGCTTTGAGAGATGTTTTTTTTGTCAAACATTACGTGAATATTAAGGTCGTTTAATGTTTTAAAGTTTGGTTTAAGCTATTAAATAAAATTTTGTTTTATTTCTTGTAGATTTTTCCACGTAAAATATAAACGTTATGGAAAATAGTTATACAACTATATTATCTTCTTCTCCTTTTAGTGTCAAGGGTATTATACTATTTCCACCCAGAATTCTGCCACCTGGACAGTAATGGAAGTTCTAGGAATCAAGCTCTCTTCGGTAATATGCAATCACAGAAAACCTGACATAGAAAACAAAAAAAATAATATTCATTTTAGATCAATTAGAATTTTAATGACAAAATCACTATAACAAAATTTTGCTCCCTGGATAGTATTGGACGTCTCATTAATTCTCTTTGCTGAAAGACACTAGGCTCCTCGGGCTCTACACCAACACCAAGTGTCACATGGACTAGTCTTTATCGCGGATACAGATGCATCAAGTAACATTCCTAATTTCGCCATGTTTTCCTTGGTTCTTTCAATTCCGTAACGGAACCTATAAAAATATTTCCTGATTCTCCAGGATAGTTCCGAGCTAGATGGCAGTTCTTTTACAAGCAAAACCCACCAACTGGGGCCCTATGTTCTTCTCCATACGTTCATTGTAGCTATAGTGCCTGAATTTGAACCTAGGTCTGGAGAATGGTAGTTATTTAGAGGATGTCTAAGGTCATTCAATTGGCTAAATCTGACTAAAAAAATGTATTCGTTCAAATTCAATTAAAAAAAAGATTTCCCTCTAAACAATGATGGTAGTGCGATTGGAACGAAATTAATTCAAGCAAGAGAAAGAAAAGAACATAAAGATGAAAGAGTATTGTATATAATGAACGTGGTCAAGGATAGCTTACCAGTCTTGGAAATTCGGTGCACAGTCGCACCAAGTGAACCGCTAATGAAGATTTGTAAAATTAGGTGTGATGTATTACTCGTAGTTTGCAAAAAATTACTCGTAGTTTGCAAAAAAAGGTCTCTTATCGGTCGATCTAAGAAAATGTTCATAGTCTAAAACAAAATGGATTTTTTTTGCTAAACTACAAAGGAGAGAAAGGCAGTTAAGGGGGTGTAATAATGTTAATAAAATGCCAAGGTTTGCTTGATTTTTTTAAAGAAATGTTTCTCTGGTATGTCGAAAAAAAATTTAATGCAATGAATCCTTCAATTGTTCCTGGTAGTATAAAATATATAAAAATCAACCCCGCTTATCACTACATTAGTTGCTTCCGCTTACCTTTTTTAAAGAAGATTTCTGAGCTTTGGAAATAATGTAATGTCTTGATGACAATTTTTGGAACATTTTTTAACACGATTGATTTATTTTTAATTTTTTTGGCGTAATATATTTCAATTTTATTCTTTTTATATGTAAATCAATAAACTAAATTTGTAATAATCTGTTATGTACGATTTCAATTTGAACTGAGTACTGGGAAAGGTGGAGGATGTTCACAATTTCTTACGTCTGAACTTTTCAACTTTCAGCTCCTATCGGTTCTATCTCTCGTCGCCATCAAATGAGAGCATCTCCCTGCCTCACCCTGGGGACTTGATTAGATCTCATTCTCAACCTCCGTTTATTTGCATTTTTCTCACGATTTTTCTATTTAACTCAGCATCTTACAAAAGTTATTTTCACTCTCAAGTTTAATAAGTAGAGTTCCAATTTACAATGACTTTAATTCCAATGATTACCACCGTGGCATGGTAACAAAAGACTTGGAATGCTTTTGGGTTCGATTCCTATGATTTATTTCTTTGTGGCATTTATTGGACATATCACAATCTAACGGATTATTTTAACAAATGACAATATATACCATTGTAAAAAATAGTAGCCATTGTATAATTAAATAATGCTTATTCAGCAAAAAAAAAACAACATTAAATTCATAAATGACCGTGAAAAGGATAAGTAGGATTAGGAGAAGGAAATAAAGGATGGAAAATAAGGAACAACACATCGCATAATTAAAGCGATATGTAATGAGTTATATGTCGCTTTTTATACAACATCGCGCTTTATTATAAGAAGCAAACATGTCAGTACATAATAGTGTATCAGTGCCCACCTTGACGTATATAAATGAAATATGGATTCGACAAAAAAATGATAAAAGTAAGATTGATGCTATGGAAATGTGTGCACTAACAAAATGAGTGTCAAAATATGAAGGAATGCGGAACGTATACATCAGATGTGACAAAATTAATATTTTAAGTTAGATGAAGAAAGGAGCTTTAAGATGATTTGGACATGTGGAAAGAATAAGTGACGAAAAAATAATTGAGAAAGTATACAAATCACAAGTGCAAGGTGTGCGTGGAAGAGGTTGAACGAGGAAAACATGGTTGTATCAACTAAATTAGATATCGATAGAAGGTAAAATGAGAAGTATGAACAAAAGAAGAATGAGACATGAATGTGGAGGGAGCGATCTTCAGTGTAAATTTTTCATTTGTTTAAAAATATTTTGAAAATGTAATTGGAAATTACCTTAATTGCGTATGTTTATTTTTTGTTTGTTTTCCTTACATTTGTGTCCGTTTTCTTATAGACTATTTTTTAATCTATAGGATCCCTGTCAAACGAATGCTTTTTTAATTATTTAAATGGGTCATTTAAAAAAAAAAACAATTTTCCAAACTCCGTTTCGCACCTTTGATACAAAATTGCCACAAATCTAAAAACGTTATTTCGAGCTTATTAAGTATTAAAATTTAAAAATTTGAGCAGAACTATCGTCGGAAAGTTGAAGTAGAATTTTGAGGTTGGTATCATCTTCATCGAATAATTTGATTGTTCGGAAATAATCTAACTGGTTCAGTTATTGCGACAAGGCTTTTGCTATTGCGGGTCCCGTAGTATGAAATGGCCTGCCTTTAAGTATAAGATATACCTATGGTTTATTTACTGCAATTGCTTTATCACAAATGTTTTTTTGACAATATGTACGGGAAAATGTACAATTTAAGAACCGTACAAACCACATTTCCTCCCTTATACTCGACTTGATTTTTAATATTTCAATATGAGTGGGTTTAAAGGGAGTCTGCTCTCTGAATGGAGCCATATAAATTGTTTTGAATTTTTATTTAAGTATATATAATTCTAAAATGTAAAAGTCATGTTACGAAATGTAAAGACTTCATGTAGTTGACATAATTTAATATATTTAAAAAAAATCCTTAGTAACCTCAGCAATTTGATATATTCTGTAAACTGTATGAATTAATCGAAAGAGCCCCAATGACATTGAAATAACTTCTTTGATATATATTTATTTAAGTGTACCTAACTTACACAATTTCGTTTTCCTGTTTTCCATTATTGAAAATTACTTTTATTTTATCCCGCGTGTTATTAATTTTCAGGTGAAAGTTATTAATATTTAATTTGTAGAAAACTTATGAAAAATAAAAATCAACATAAAACTATGAAATTATAAATCGATAAGAAGAAAGGAATGTAGGAAAGACGGACCGAGAATGAAACGTGTTACATTCTTGACTTGAAATTAAGAGTTTTTTCAATTGGTTTTTGAAACATCCCAAAGATGGAGCAGATCTAACATGGGTTTTTAATTGATTCCAGTCTACGGCCAGGATAATAAGGGCATCGTAAATAAAAAGTGGTGAACTGGGAAAACAAATAAATAGATTCTATTCGAGTCGAGTGCAAGTCCGTGATTGGAAAGACGTTGAATATTTTCGGATAGATAAGAGGGTCATCACCATCATTGTACACCAAATATTATTTGCTATTCGTGAATAATTTAAAGTGGTGGTTCCCAGCTTGATGAATAACTATCTGACTATCGGCAAGATAAGCCCTTTGGCCATTGGTTACTGTAGCATTATTTTTCCCTAACTTACACATAACCCCTTTCTTACGACCATTTTAATATCTTAAGACTTGAACTGCTCCTTACCATCGTCGAGGGAATGATTGAGGGCAATAACCATAGAGGCCGCCCTAGATATATAGTAGCTACATGGACCGGGTGATCCGGGATGTGCGCTGTGGCAGCTACCAGGAGATGAAGAGACTGGCGGATGACAGAGATGAGTGGAGGGATCGAGTGCTCGGTGCAGACCAATCCTAGGGTTGTAACCCGGAAAAAAAAAGACATGAATTAATTCTTAGGTTTTTAAACAATGTTATTGCTTGTGTGTGTATCATATTATTTACACTAAATGCAACATTATGTTGCGTTAGTTTAGATAGATGGCGCCCAAGACGTTCAAAGTCAATGTCGTGTACATAATAATGGACGCCAAGCCCGAAAACATTTACGCTGAACTTTTCATAGGAATAAGTCAGAGTATCCAATGTCTGTAACGGAAACAAGCAAAGCACGATTTTTTTAATATTTCATAGGAAACATAATGAAACTTCAATTGTCACACGACTCACCACTAGATTTTCATGTAATATTATTTTGTAAATGGACATCGTGTATAAAATTCAACACGTTGATTTTAATACCGATACATTTTCTTTAATCCTAATTAACCCAAAATGCAAATATTTTTTCTAACTATACTTACTTGTTTCGTTTGCATACACGTATGTAAATATAAGTGGAGTGTTGGCAGAGAGTGAAGATTATTTGCAGAATTTAAAAAGTAAAATGTTTGAGAGATGCAAAGAGAAACATCTCAGAATGAATGTTGCACAATCAAAAGTTATGGTGGTAGAAAAGTTTGAAAGGAAAAGTAAATGAGATATATGGGTGAATAATGAAATATTGAAGCAAGTTAAGGAATTCTGCTATTAGGAAAGTATGTTCGCAGATGATGGAAGAATTAAGAATGATATAGAACTGCGTATAGCGATAGAAAACAAAGCAAATGGGGCATTACTAAAATATACTCAAACTGGACGGTATCAAAACCTGATGAAATGATAGTTCACAACAGTATTTTGGTGTCAACTTTGATGTACGAGAGTGAAACGTGAATGTGGAAAGATATTCATAAGAACCGAATAAATGCTGTATAATTGCGTGCATTGAGATGTAATACATAGAGTGAAAATGTATGACAGTATACGGAATGAAATGATAAGGGGAGGAATATTAACTTACGGCTGATATGTTAAGTAAGATAAAAAAGAGCACGCTTTGATGGTTTGGACATGTGGAACGAATGAATAAAGAAAGACTAACAAAATGGATAATTAGTGCAGGTGTAAGTAGAAGGCGTGTGAGAGGAAGATCACGAAAAATATGGTTGAATCAAAAAAGTGATTTTCTGAAAGAAGGAAACGTAAATAGTCAGAGAAATCAAAGAAGCTATATAAGAAGGTGTATGAATGTGGAAGAGGGAAAAGATGTGTGTCGAGATAGGAAAGTCTAGCACTCTGTCCCCTCTGCCTACTCCGACAGGGAGATAACATGTTGGTATGTATGAATGTTATAAATAAAATTCTTCAAACAATTAAAATATTTATATGAACATTTTTACTTATTGTATGATAGTATTAGAAAAAAGTAAGCTTTTATCTTTTTTTCTGATATTTCCAACAATGTGTATCTTTAATCTTAAAAAAATTCACTTTATGGTGTTTTGTTATTAGATTTTTTATTAAATCAATTTCCTTCTTTTAATTGATTTTTTTATTAAACAATTTTTGTTTTTATTCACCACTGTTTTATATATTGAATTCACTACCGGTTTCAATGATCTCTGTCTTCTTCGTAAGATAATGAGGAACTCAGAGATTTCCAGAGGCGGAGGCTTTTATGAGGATTGTTTTTACTATTCTTATAACTTAATTATGCATTATATCGTAAAAATATGATGCTTTATGCCAAAGACAATTTAAAGAAAAGTAGAGAATGAGAAAATATTTGGAAAAATACTATAGTACTAAATATTTAAGGAGTTTTGGGAAATTAATTTAAATACGTGACTATTAACTAGAGAATAAGTAAGTGCGAGGTATTTATTATTAGGTCACAATAATCTCGATATCTTCCCTAACATCAGAGGCAGCATGACCGCTTCCACATGTCTGCAGCGCGGAATATTTGACATGCATTGTTGACTATCTACTTTTAATCATTCTGTCAGATATAACTGCCTTTTTATAATTCATAACTAAAACGGTCTTAAGGTAATGATATTTTTTTCGAAATAGCGTTACACAAGTCATTTTCTTATTTTTTATAGTGTAAAATGCAAAAGGGTTTCTCGAAGAACCAAACATTAAAAAAATACTAGTTACACACAGTCGTTCTAAATCAATGTGTTCATATCTCGCCATATTGCAACTACGCCAAAATAATTCTAACAAAAATACCGATGATAATTTAACATTGAAATCCGTACCGTTACGTATATATTTTTTGACAATAATTCAACGCGAGTAAATGTATCGAAATAAACGGCGGCCCATAAATCAATCTATTCGGTTACGCCACTGCGCATAAATCTGTAAGGAGCCGCCACCGCGCGTCGGAGGTTGTCGGGATTTTGGAAGCTTAGAGCACTGGTACAAAACCATGGGGCGCTTTTCACGATTGAATTTGTTATACTTCTATTCAAGATTTCTGGAAATATAAGCTACGAGTAGTTCAACATTTTCTTTCAATTGTTCATCTATTATAATTAAAAATGCAAAATGAATGTCTGATAAGTATACTATCACAAAGACTATTGCCTCAAACGATTTATTTGATACGCTTGGAAGGGTATCCAAAGTGATTTGAACACTACACACTTACACTTCACTCTATCTAAAGCCAAATGTGTCACTATCGCATATCGGAAGATCTACATAGATTAAACAAATCACGTCTGGTAGCTATAGCAGCGCCCGAGCGAATCATGCATAACAATTTCTTTGTATAAAGTACAACCTTGTGAGATCTTTGCCATGTGGCAATCTCCTCCAACTAACCAGAAAGATATTTATGAGACCTTAAGTGAAAGCCAAAATGAAAACCAGATTTTTTTTCAAATTGGCTTCCAGCGGGAATATAACTCGCAAATTCCAGGTTGAAAGACAGGTATCGTACCAACTAGGCTACGGATGTTGTCGGAGGAGGATGTAAGGTATCTTTAACATCTTCGGTGGTTAGACAAATCAAGAAAATGCCAATAAATCCGTCAGATTTTACTGTGTAATAAAAACAGTAAAAAGCTTTATTTAATTTTTAAAATGAAATCAAAAATTAATAACACGCGTTCTGTCACATGCCCGTGTTTGTATTAGGTGTTAACATAAGTTTGTCCGTTTTTTTTTTCAATTTAAAAATGAGCACCAAAAGTTAAACAAAATGGTAAATGTTGTACGTCATTCGAAAAAAAATTTTCTGCTCTACAAGATATTGTGTTTTTTTTTACGTTACATATATTATTTTATTTGATTACAAGCCTTCAAAATGGAGTGTCAAGTTGACGAAAGAGAGCATTTTCGACACCTCCTTCTGTTCGCGTTCAATCGAGGGAATAAAGCTGCTCGCGATATTTGCTAAGTGTTCGGTGAAGATGCTATGAATGAAATAACAGCTCGTCGATGGTTTTTGCGTTTCAAAGATGGTAATTTCGACCTAAAAGAGATGGAGCGTTCCGAACGACCAGTGGACTTCGATGAGGACCGCTTAAACCATATTACTCATGAAGATCCCCTTTGAACATTTTTCATCACCGTTTTTTTTCATCACCATTTTCAAACCATTTTTCATCACCAGTAATGATGCGGTAAAGGAACCTTTGCTTGTGGCCATGCGTAGCTAGGTGACGCGCGAGCAAACCAGCAGAAATTGTCGACTGTTGATTTTTGTTGTTTTCACTCAAAACATGTGGAACCCAAGCGCCGAACTTCTGGACTTTTTCCATTGATTTAAGATAGCGGTATACAGTCATGTGACTACAATTCATTTGCTCAGCCAATTCTACGGTGGTTTGAAGGGGATCTTCATGAATAATATGGTATAAGCGGTCCTCATCGAAGTCCACTGGTCGTCCGGAAAGCTCCATGTCTTTCAGGTCGAAATTACCGTCTTTGAAACGCAAAAACCATCGACGAGCTGTTCTTTAATTCATAGCATCTTCACCGTACACTTCGCAAATATCGCGAGCAGCTTTGGCAGCTTTATTCCCTCGATTGAACGCGAACAGAATGAGGTGTCGAAAATGCTCACTTTCGTCTACTTGACATTCCATTTTGAAGGTTTGTAATTAAATAAAATAATATATGTAACGTAAAAGCAAACACAATATCTTGTAGGGCTGAAAATTTTCTTTTGAATGACGTATAACATTTACCATTTTGTTTTACTTTTGGTGCTCGTTTTCAAATTGGACAAAAACGGGCACAACTTATGTTAACACCCAATAGTTTATTTTTGTAGTTTATCTTCCTTTGGTAAGTGTTTTTCTAAATATATATTGATGTGGAGAAATTCCAACTCTAATTACTACAGCCACCATCTTCCTATCTTCACAGTCAACTTTTTTTTCAGACTATTTTTAATGTCATTATAGTCGGTTTGAATCCCGAGCAAGAGCACCCTTAAAAATAATCTGCTCTCTAAAAAATGCTGTTTAAATTGTCTGTAAATTATTATAATTATTATATAATGTAGTTATACAGCCAGTATTCTTTCATAAAAGTCTAGTTACATCGAGTGAAGTCAGTGACAAAGGAGATATCGGAGCTTACAACTTATTAAACTTTTGTTTTCATACTATTCAAAAACAAAAAGTATGTTGCATAATATTTTTTGTCGAGTTATCAAGTGACCGAAATGGATATATAGTATTTCGACACAACAGCACTTTCCTTTCAATCAAGCATTTTTTTAAAAGTGTTCTCTTAAGAAAAACAACAATGCATATCTAGAAGCATTCTATTTCATAAGGAATTTATGTGTTTTTTTTTTTTATTCTATCACTATTGTATTGATAAAATCTTATATCAGAAGAAAATAAATAGAATAATGCTTGTTTATCTTGAGTAAGAAGACCTGGGTTTGACGAGTACACAAAAAGGTATTAACACTTCCGTTGTCTACACAAGTAACTTCTAGCCAACCAGAAAAGTGGGGAAAAACTGAAAACCTTTATCAAAAATTAAAAGGAATCGAGTCCATAGCCTCTGGTTAGATGATAGGTGTCTTGCAAACTAAGTCAAAGAGGTCAGGTTCAGGTTCATTGACTTTGAATCTTACCATATATGTGTTATTGCATAACACTTTCGTTGTATATAGTTTTTATGTTGGCGTATACCTGGTGGGTTTGTTGCATTGTAGCAATATATTTAAACAAACCAAAATCATGCAAAAAGTCTTTAATCGGAAGTCAGACCTTTATTTAAAACAAATCTAATGGGAACGAAATAATCGAACCTTAGGAAAAGGGACATGTGTCTTACTAACAAAGTCACAGAAGTTGTATTTTTTATGATTTTAATTTTAAAATGAGATAATTGAAAAAATGAATTATGTAAAATAAGTTCAACAAACTCAAAGGAGCTTAATGAATGCTGTGGAAATGTGTGCACAGAAATGAATATGTACATGGTGTAAGAACGTATGACAAAATACGGAATTTAGTGATCAATAATAAATATTAATATAAGTCTGATGCATTAAGTAAGATCAAGAGGAGCACTCTGAGATAGTTTGGGCATGTAGAACGAATGAATGAAGAAAGATAAACCATTAAAATATTCCGTGAAAATGTGAGTAGAAGGCGTGATAGAGGAAGACCAAGGAGAGTTTCGTTGGATCAAGTGAATGATATTTTGAAAAATCAGATGAATCATAGGAGATGTTTGAGAAAGGTGTATATGATAGATGCAAAAAAAACGTGTGATATGAAATGAAAGTTTGGCACTTTCTTATCTCTATTTACCCCAACCGAGAAAAATTGTGATGTTAATGTGTGTATGAGTTTCTCATTCAAACTAAATTAAAGGTATCTGTTTGATAAAGTTGGAGCAGCAATGCTTTGAGTATTTGAAGGGCTTAGAGCAACTCAATGGGGCTGGATATTATTTCTAAGGAACGGAGGATGCTTAGTACCGTCTAAGTAAATAATTGAGATGTGATTGTGTCAAATTTGAATCGCGGCTTTTGCTTGTGCTTGTGATGTTTATTGAGTAATCTTGGAATGTTGTTCAGGAACGGGTGTGTTCTTTGGGAAAAATTCTCCTTAGCTCTAGTGAAATTGTTCTCTTCCAAAGTCATCTTTGTTAGTTTATACAGAAATTTACTTTAAAAATATTTTATTTCCTCGATTTTAGAATACTACATACACACATATATATCATCACGCCGTGTCCCGTACAGGGTAGATAGAGATAACAGATCTCCAAACATTTCTATCCAAGTACTCAACTTGCGTCTCCTCCACATTCGTAAATCTCGTCATGCACAATCATCTACGAGTATTATTAAAAGTTCTAATTTTACCTTCTTTTAAAATCTGATCCGCTTGATCCAATCATTTTTTCCTCGTTCTACCTGAATTGTATACTTGTTAGTCATTCTTTTGTAATTCATTCTTTCTACGTGTCTAAACCATTTTAAAGCTCCTTTTTTCATCTTACTTTAAATATCCATTTTATCCAAGCATTCATTTCTGATGCCTTCGTTCCGCCTTCTTTCATACAATGACACTGCACTTTTTTTTTGTGTAGCCCCCTACACATAACCCCTTTTGAAAAAATAAACCACTGAATCAAATCACCATGCACTCTTTTAATATATACTCTGCTTTCGGAACATAATAACGTAATACCACGTATCAATTTAGGGTGAACACCATATTCATTCAATATTTTCCATAGCTTGTCGCTTATCACGCGGTCATATACCTTTTTTCAAGTTCACAAAGGCACAACGTATTTTTTGCTATATATTTTCTCACAAGCATACGCAAACAGAAAATCTGATCAACGCATTATTTTCCACAAAGGCACTCTGAGCATCTCACACTTTCTTTTCCTGTATCAAATATAACATTTAAAAAAGTATCTGTTAAACATATCCAAATCTCCTCAACATGCTCTTTTCCACCCAACTTTACACATCAGTATTTAACTTACATTTATACTAAATAATGCATTTTTTATTATCTTATTCATCGACACACCACCCATTTTTCTCAGTGCACGCGTTTACACTGCATTAAATCGGCCAATTTCATTATTTTTCCCCATCCTTGTTTAACTCTCATATATTAATATTGGCAATAATGCGCCGTTATGAACCGTCATTATAGCCGACGATTATCAAAGTAAATCGTTATCTAATGCTTGAAACTTTTTCTACCGTGAACCAAGCACTTAAATATATTTTTCCTTTTTTTCTTTGCGATCGATTTTACTTACAAATTAATCTACCAAATTAAAAATACTCTGCCGTCTTATTCTAATCGTTCATTAGTTTTATTTTGCTTTGATACTTGAAATTAATTTAAACAAATCACATACGCTTTAATATTTGTTTCGAGAAAAGTTCAATATTTTCATATTGATATCACGAAGGTTTCCCATAAAATTCAAGATAAGTTTCCGTTAGGAAACGCTGCAACTTTTGTTTTTCTTGTATCTACCGTGTGTGTTTGGGTAAGTTTCCTATTCCTCTCGTATTTTCTGAAATTTTCTCTCCCGATTCTTGATTTTCCAGCTTCTGCTCGACCACTTTATTTGTCTTTATTGAAGAGTTTCATATTTGTTGAACAAAACTGGATATGCAACGTTGCGCATGATAAACGGTTGCTTGAATTATTGATATAAATAAAAATTAAGGATTTTTTAATGCATGTTATTTTTATTTGATTTTCATTCATTTGTGTAGATGATTATACATGGGACATCTGTGTAGATGATTATACATGGGACATCTGTGTACATGATTATACATGGTACATCAGTGTGTTGCTAAACAACATTTTTTTACAGCCAGTCAGCTCATCTTGAATGGATAATTTATTTATGATATACTTGTTAACTACAACAATTATTAAATACAACAATTATTTTAATTCAAGCAAAAAACGCAAATAACTAACTTATTTCTTATCAATAGTGGTAGAAGTACAGAAAAGGGGTTCGTTCAAGGATAAATAAGGGAAATAAAGGGAAATTAGGATGAAAAGGTATTTTCAGTGATGTAATATATTTTCGATTCTCTCTCATTCGTAAATAAGGATGTTAATGCTGATAATACTTCTTTTCACAGGCGTAATATATAATAGTTCGTTCCACACGCGTGCAGAGTGATTCACACATGACAAATGCCGAGTGAATTACAAACAAAATGAAGATGTGTAAAATGTGGTGTTAAGTGTTGGCTTACAAAAAAGTTTTTTTATCACCTTATCGAAGAGAAAGTAGAATTTTTCGGGAAGATATGAAGGATAATTGAAATTGTTAAGCACTGGGACTAGTGCTCACGTTTTCGTATGAATTGTTATAACAAAATAAGACGTTGGAGAGTCACACTGAGTCAGAGACGAAATGCAAGAATCTTATGTAACCTTTGGTCCTTTTAGTTAAAACAACTATGCAACAATAGGCTAAAAGAGGAGATCATTGCTTGACAATATATCCGCCAGGTTGTACTTTAAACAATGAAAGTGTATTAAAAATATATAGTAAGGTAAAACATCGTTATATTTGGGCTCGTAAGAAATAAAAAAAGTTGACAGATTACAACCATGAAGTATACCCGTTACTTTTTTATGTTTTTGCACATTTAGAAATTTAATATGTCAAATATTATGATTTTTTTTGTCTTAAATTGGAACTGTTGAACTATCATCAAAATTCTCTCTACTTAGATGTTGACTTCTAGCTACCCTTCCATTTTTATAGAGGTTTTCCTAGATGACTGCCAGAAGGTATTTCGTGCATTACCAAGTAGGGAACCCTTGTGATACCCATCTTTTCCACGTGGCTTTGCCAGTTTCTTCAGTTATTTTACCCCATCTTGCGATATCCTTTGCTTTATATATTTCTCAAATACTGTTGTTTTTCTCTTTATCTAAGTGTTTTACCTGCACTAGTATTGAGAATTTTCTTTCTATTAGTTACGTCAACACATTTTGCTGTTTGGTGTACATGTTCTGCAATCTGTGTCATAAGTTAAGAATAGTCTTATATATTTTATAAATCTTGAATTAACTGTCTATTCTTATGTATTTGTCATTACAAACTATATCATTACGACATCCGGAGAGAGTAGCGGCTTTATTTACTTGACCTATTTCTTTGTGGAGATCATTTTATCTGAGAAAATTGGCATCTTGATATTTAAACTCCATCACTTGTCCAATAGGTCTGACATCAATCGTAAATTGGCTTCTCATTACATGTTTTTGAGAATATTAAATATTTAGTTTTTGGTCTAAACCATAAATATTCTCATATTATATTTAAATGCATGCCAAATGCATGGGTTAAAAACTTACAGATCTATCCAATCAGCCTACCCTAAATAGACATGGCGTGATGGTACGTGTGTACAATACAGGTGTTCCCTTACTCAAGTTTAAAATTTTTTACTTGATACTTGATAATTTGTTTGCACCATTTTTCATTTGATTTAAAAAGTGTAAGTACGACTCTTCATGTACATATCAAAACAAACCTAATTTCAGTGTTGTAAAATTTTCTAATCGTTCAATTTCTGAATAAATGGAAAAAAATAATGGATTTGAAAATAGTCACTTTTTATTTGAAATTGTTTGAACAGAATTCTAGAAATGACATTGTTAGAAACTTAAGTGTTCTTTAACCTTTTTAATTCGAGAAAGTAGATATTTTACATTTTATGAAATATTTTTGGCATCTTTAAACAGTCTTTGATCCCAATTTTCTTTCTCTCGTTCCCCTTTATCCTCATTCTTTCCGCTTCAATCTTCTGTCCTACAGATATCCGCGCCGAAATGGTATTAATGAGACGGAGCACTTAAAGATTACTTGAGGGGATGAAATAGGAAACCCATTGATTATTACCTAATTCATATCCTTTTGTTTCATTTCCTATCCAATGAGGATTCCCTCTGTACCATTAACAATTTGTTCATTCTTTCTCAAGGAATAGGAAAACAAAAAAATTAAGTAGTCGAAAAGAGAGTAGAAAATTAGCAGGTATTTAAAAAACATTTTTTAATGATTTAATTTGCATATGCAAATTCAAGCTCGATTATTAGTTTCCATGCCCTTTAAAATATTTTTGATGAACTGTATTTCACATTCGTTGCGCACATTAAAACCTAGCAAGATCTCTCTTTATCGACAAGATAAACGTTAAAGAGACCTGCGTTTAAACCATAAGGTAATCTATTCCAACCAATTAGAAAGATGTTAAACAGACTATAAGTGCAAAACAGAACGTAACTCTTACTTAAAAAAAGTGGGTACCAACTGGAATCAAATCCGCAACCTTAAGGCTGAAAAATAAGCTTTTTACTAATAAATCCAAGAAGTTTCTCAATATATTTTGGGGTATAGCGTCTGAAATACATATATGTGAGCTGTATTCATAAACTAAATTAGTTCAATGAAATAATTTACTTAAAGAACTGCGTTGAGAAGAAAATTCTGAAGCCTTCAGAAGACAATGTAAACCTTTTTTTATTCGAGAAGATACCAATTTGTTTTTTACGTGGCTTAACGACACTGTATGGTATGACTTTACAAAACTACGACTTTATTGTTAAATGGTTTATTGCTAAACGTACGACTTTATTATTTACAATACCATTTAGTCGGTTTATTTAACATGTGACAATCACTAATCACTTATCATACAATCAACTAGAAATATGTTAAAGAGGCCTATAGTAACCATATTTGCTACCCTTTTTAAAAATATTTGGTTCTAATTGTAATCGAACCCGCAACTTTTGGTTCCGAAGACAGGAGTCTTACCAACTTAATAAATGTTGGTAAAACTCCTGTTTTACGACCAGAGGTTGTAATTAAACATAAAATTTAAGTAAGTGATCATCATTGAGCATAAAACATTGAATTCAATAGCAAAAGACTTTAAAATAATACGATTTTCTAAGATAATTATTGATTTTGGAATGTTCCTGTTATTTGTGGTTGCCAGCCACAAAAGTTATATTTTAAACTTGAAATTTCTGTTACTAAATTATATGGAAAATTCATCGGCAATAGAACCCACGGCTAAGCATACCATACATACTTTTAATCACTGATATCGACAATAGTTTCGGACTATTTTTTATTTATATTATAGTAAAATTATTTGGGGAAAGATTTCAGTATCTGTTGAAGTAGCAGATTTTAATAGAGCAATTCATTTTTCATCAATATTCTAATATTTACTGGATAAAATATATATTTTGAGATTCTGTAAAATTATACCACAACTTGTAGTATCATATCTGGCAAATAATGGCTAAATTTTTTTGTTATTTTAAAATAAAATGTATTTGGATCCATGTACCAGAACCTAGACTACCTCAAAATCGGTATACAAACCAATTTTAAACTATGGTCATGAATTTTGGCTGCATACTTAAATGTTAAGTCCAGAGTTCAAGCAGTGGACAAACCAGAACTCATAGTAGACATACACGGTGGTCCCTGTAAGACCAAGTAAGATAAGAGCTCGAGATAATACACCTGATGATCTACATATAAAAGTCCCAGATGAACTGAGTAGAAATGGTCTTAGGTAATTACGAGTACTACACAGGCCATTTTTAAGAAACAGATGGAGGAAGTCCTAAGGGATAGAATGTATCTGGAATGAAAGCAGGAGAACAATTTGTTGTGGTGTCTCATTTAATAGAAGAGAGAGAGGTTTTGAAGGAGTTTATAAGTATTTTATGAGGTTTTGGAATAGAAGATAGAAATACGTGCCGTGGTGATCAAGTACCTAATTAGTGGAATAATAAAGAAAATTCTTGTTTGCAGACTTTTATGTTCAGAGCTTAACGAATTCGAAAAACTTATATTTTTTCTCTTACTCGGATTATAAATATTTAAAGTAAATGTGAAATTTGTCTTACAGACCGGAAGCTTTAGCTGTATTTAACAAGTTAAACGAGTTTGTAATGTTATAAATAAATTTATAGTGAAACGAAACCGATATTCGAAACATACCCGAAAAACTCAAATATGAAAGCTTTGAAATAAATCTTTCAGCTTATTTTCAGTGCCTACTCATAGAGGGTGTATTTTCTGATTTTATCTTATTATATTTGACGAATTTTTCATATTAAAATTTTATTCAATATTTGGATAAGAAAAATCTGTTTTCATGATATCCGTATAATTTGAGATACGAAATACTTTTCAAACGAAATACATTTTGAACAAAGTAAAAAATATACATTTATAGATATATGTATTTTTTAAATTTTTCCATAATGATAATAAATAAGATAATCAACGTCATTTTTCGATCACGTGTCAGTCCAAAGGCTCCTTTGCAATATTAAAAAACATCTTGTCACACCTTTTTCCTATATTAGAAACAAATTAGATTGTACACATTTCAATACTTAAATCAGTTATAACACATTACCATCATATGAGGTGTGACACTCCCGTTCAGCTCCGCCGGCTTCTTAAAGAGGCAAGTACTTTTAGATCTCAGGGGTTCGTTGGGTTCCCTTAACTCTGAATAACTCCTTCTCAACCCTCAGCGGGACCAGGCGACACAATTAAACAAAGTATGATTTTAAATGAAACAGTTTATTAAATTATGGATAAAAAAAGAAAAAAAATATAAAAAAAACTTGACGAATGTCAAGAAAAAAAAAGTTTAAAGTTGGCTACAAAGATTGTGTTGTAATTAGCAAGGGAGATTTCAATAACAATTTGAATTTAATTTGATCGAGGGTTTAACGTGGGGACGAAATCCAACATTAAGATAAAAGGAATAATATTCACCGATAATTGTAATTGGAGTCCTGGACTTCTGCGATATACGAGGAAAACGAGTCTGGCTGTCTTCCGTACAAACACTGTTTCTGGAGAGACGTCCTAACAGTGTCGTGTCTGGTGGCAAAAGAGGCCTCCTCGTGAAATTTCTGGCCTTTTATAGCCAGATCGGGAGAAAGAGAAGCTACATGTATTCATTCTCACTTAAAATAATAGTTTCACATAGTAACCGTCATAGACATGATACTTTATTTTTTAAAAGACAATTGAGATCGATATCTTTTAGAATTCAGCAAAAAGGGTATGTCGTCTAGACAGTTTTTTATTGCTTTATCTTGAGCAATGGATTTTTATGATACCTTGCTTTTGTCTTCTCATAAGAAGGACCGTAGGTCTTGTTTCTTAGCCGTTTACCGCTGGCCTTACAATTCCATACTTTACAATAGAAAATAACTACGAAGTAGATTTTATTATAGACCCTTTTTATTTCTAAACAAACAATGACCATGGAATTCTTTACAATAAGGGATATGGTCTTGTACTTCTGAGGCGGTGACCACCTAAGAGACCCTTTTCTTTTATTGACTTAATCTTAGCGACAGTATTAAAATATACTAAAATATTTTGTTTCCAGTTACTAGCCGAGACACGTGTTTCATAAGCATGATATGTCGGGAATTTAATATCGGGGATGTGAACTATGCAATTTATCAAATACAGTCCTGACACCCCATCCTAAGTTACCGAAAGAACAAAAAAAACAAACAAAAAAAAATTATCCTCCGTATATCACAGACGCATCAGTCCGAGGGATGTTTCTAAGGAGCGAGGGGTGTATGTACCCCTCACCGGATACGGTTTCGTGGCCGATTTATCTCTGGTCAGCATTTGCCCATAGGTGTAGTCTTAATTGGTGTAAGACCGACCACGAGGAAGGAAACCACGTAAACCTTTTCCTTGACTAGGATCCTAAACAATTTAACATCAACACATAGCCGGTTACACAGGAGCGGAGAACACTCCTCCCCAACTCCTTACACACAAAAAAAAACAATACACAATGCTACAAGATTACAGGAAATTGATACAAAACAAAACAATACACAAAGGTACAAGATTACAGGAAATTGATACAATATTAATAAAATCAAATCACACAAAAAAAAAAGAAATTACAGTAATATTATACAATCTGGTAATACAATTAATAAAATATTAAACAGCAAGGTCAACTAACAATCAAATGTTGACCAAGAGGGAAACAAATCAGTTAAGCCATTCTCTCATTACAATATTCTGAGAAATGGACACAGCTTAACCAAAATAATAAAAGAAAACTGCAGTCTTCTCCCAAAGGCTGACTTTAGTGGGTTCACTGCAGGTCACGGGCCAACCTATGAACCAACTGATCTTCAAAGGTGATTCCTGAAATTCTTCCCTTTCAATGTGGATTCCGTCCAACCAACCACCCACATAGCTCAACACAAAATTACAACTTCACCTCCCTTGATACACTAAAGACATTATTTCACAACACAATCTTTTTCTCGCCCTTCCTTAGTCTGTACAGCAGGGAACCGATAAATTTTAATGCGGCCCCCTATCACGGGCGCTTTCCACAATATGACCGTCCCTGGCACACAGCACAAGGCGGTCCAAACTTCCGGCCACTTCCGGGCGTAGTGATAACAACAATGATAACATTAAATTTCGCAAGCAAATATTTATCATTTATAAATCTCAAGAGGTTCACACAGAACCTTATACGTCGAATTACAAATATCCTATAGTTCACACAGAACCATTTTCTCTAGGATTTTATTTCCTTAAGTTCACACAGAACTTTATACATCGAATTACAAATATCCTATAGTTCACACAGAACCCTTTTCTCTAGGACTTCTATCTCCTTAAGTTCACACAGAACTTTACACATAACTTGGGTTTCCTCAGACTCCAAGGTCTAGACAACCGTTGCAGTAACAATTCACCACCACACAGAATGGTAACTATATAAATGGACCCTTAGTCCCTAAAAAAAAAAAACACAAAACATAATAGAAAATTGGCAAGTAGCCCCGATTGAAAGCAGGACGCGTCTACGGACCCCCAGAACAGAGCCAAGAATCACGTGATACCACACACACAACTATGGTCATCTAGGATCCGAGCGTCAGACACGCGACCCCCACGAACCGAAGCCACCTTAGCCCGAAACGTGTACATGCCAGAACATATCTGTATCCGCAATTGCTAATATGGGTTCATGAAGCCCGTGATGGAGACACACAGCAATCCATCCCAGATGTATTCTCAGGCCATCTTCAAAACCTTTATCGGTTGGGAGGCTAGCTTCTCCCAACCCGGACTCTTAAGGCTGCCCAAGGCCTCTCGGTGATTCACACCGAGCCAAAGTAAGGAGACAATAATAAACAACGAAAAACTGGGAATTCAATTTACGGAGCGAGACCCACCATACGTCCGACCACAAGGGCACGGGTCCGTTTCGAGATTTCACTATCCAAGAAACGCAGCCCCCAGTCATGACGCATGCTGCCAACGCTACAGTAACCAGAGCTCTTATCCCAAAACTCAAACAGAGCAAACAATACAACGGTAATCACCGTAACAGTTACATAAAATCTGTCCAAGTTCAAAACAGAACAAAAAATACAACGGTAATTACCGTAACAGTTACATAAATTCTGTCAAAGTTCAAAACAGAACAAAAATACAACGGCAATTACCGTAACAGTTACATAAATTCTGTCAAAACTCAAAACAGAACAAAAATACAACGGCAATTACCGTAACAGTTACATAAATTCTGTCAAAGTTCGAAACAGAACAAACAATACAACGGTAATTACCGTAACAGTTACATAAATTCTGTCAAAGTTCGAAACAGAACAAACAATACAACGGTAATCACCGTAACAGTTACATAAATTCTGTCAAAGTTCATTCGAGAACGCACCATACCCTTATCCTTATTCCTCCCAGCAGCACCACTACGACCTCCACATTTCCCATAAACCTTTCATCGCGCTGCCTCACAGACTACCTTGCGACCCCGTACTCGGTGAGTGCTCTGACAGAACAAAATATATTATATTTTACACAACAACAACAAAAAAAAATAATTAATTTTTATTTCAAAATATATACTCCACACTCAACAGGAGTCAACTCGTCAACAATATGATCCATTTCAATATTATAGCCCTTCAGCACCGTGGAATGCTACACCTCTCCAACAAGAAATTCCGAACACATCAACGGCTATTATCATTATGGAACCCCGTCCAAAAATTAACATTTACTGCGTGTAACTATCCGAAACGGATACTCCACTGTACTATCTGTACAACCTTTTCCAAAATTCAACTCGGTGGAAAGCAACACCTCTTCCATAGCACTACTGAACAATTCAACTGCTATTAAACTTACGGACCACCGTCCAGCGATAGCATTTGCGCAAAGCAATTATCCACGATGGATACTCTACTGAATCCTCTGTACAATCCTTGAAACGCTACTCCCGTGGGAAGGGTACACCTCTCCACTAAGAAGTTCGGAATACCTCACAAATTCTTACCAGATAAGATAACAATTAGGAAGACAATACTTCCCCAATACGAAATTCGGAAGACTTGCAAGTATATCTTCACTTAATGCCCTAACTTCTGCAGCCAATAATTCCGATAGGGAATCAAATGAGAAGGTAACAATTACCACTAATCAAACCACAACAGCTGTCAGGTAGCCCATACCTGAGCTCGCATTACACAAGAGCAATTTGATCCTGAACGTAATACGTGTATCTTCTACAAACGGTACTAATCATCTATGTATTACATGAATTCTTCCTTCAGAAGGACCTAAGTCCTTCGTTGAGATACATATAATCCTACTCTAGGCTCTCAGCATTCCGCCACTCCTGGTCCAGGCTCAGGTTCATTGAACGCCAGGTGTTCTTTGGTGGAGTCACCGGGCTGAACACCAGCCCATACATAGAACATATGGAAATGAATCCATACGAGATTGCCCACGGCCAGCTCACTTATTCATTCACCCTTCTGCAATAATAAATTCGCACCGGTGACGTCACTTGACATACTAAACGGTCATTCACCAAGGAATCCGCCAGTGTATACCCTCAAGGTATATAACAAACTATTTAATTTAATTATTTTAAGAACCATTTTCCTAACCATGAATGACTCCCAATTAGGCGCTGACGAACCCATCACTACACTGTCAACTATCAGCTTATCTCTAATCCACCCGGGCACAGAAGCTGTGCTCAGGACCGGATCCATATTATATGTTCACGTCCTTATCGTGTGACGACGGACTCACCGCACTAGGTCTGTTCTAAGCTATACTGTATTCACTAGTCAATTTATATAGTATATATGCAACTAATAAACTTCGATCGTTTTTTAATAAGAGAATAACCCCTGTATTCCTTCCTTCTTACAAGACAAGAATGGTAAATCAAACAATTTGACTCTAGGCCACGCTTTCCAGTTCCAACCGAGTTCCAACCGAGTTCTAACCGAGTTTCAACCGAGCGAACCGGCACCCAACTCTGCTCCCGGTAAAACGACCATAATTTTATAATCTCCCAGCTATCACCTGGCCACGCTTTCCAGTCTACAATGAGAGAATACACCATTAACTCTCCTGTTACTACAACGACAAAGAGGCTATACTCGCACTCTGGTTACTTAGCCACGCTCTTTAGTTCTACGGAGCGAATACTCATCTAACGCTCTGTTTATTAAGGCAATAGAGGGCTCTATGCACAATTATTGGTCACCCGACCACGATCTTTAGTTTAAGGAGCGAATACTCCCCTAACGCTCTCTTCATCAAGACAGAGTTCTCTACTCAATCACTGGTCACCCGACCACACTCTCTAGTTTCTAAAGAGAGATTACTCAAATAACTCTCTCGTTATTACAACGACAACGAATGCTACACTCGACCTCATGTCACCTGACCACGTTCTCCAATTTCAAAAGAGATAACCCAAACTAACTCTCTTGTTATTACAACGACAAAAGAGTGCTATAATCGACTTCTAGTCACCTGGCCACGTTCTCTAATTTCAAAAAAGATAAGACAAACTAACTCTCTCGTTATTACAACGACAACGAATGCTATAATCGATTTCTCGTCACCTGGCCTCGTTCTCTAATTTCAAAAGAGATAACACAAACTACTTTCTCGTTATTACAACGACAAAAGTGCTATAATCGACTTCTCGTCACCTGGCCACGTTCTCTAATTTCAAAAGAGATAACAAACTAACTCACTCGTTATTACAACGACAAAAGAGTGCTATACTCTATTTCTCTCTTTGGCCATGCTCCTTTCATGTGCTTTGACCACGAGAATCCGGACTTAATTCTTTCTTGACTTTTATGACATGGAGTGGTATACTCGACTACCGACTACCTGGCCACGCTCTTACGTAAAAGAAGCGAGGCGAGATCTTTTATCTTCCTTAATTATTAGCTCGAAAACTGAGCAGAGTTTTCACAAATCCTCAACTGATGACGGCTGGAAACAGATAATCTCTGGGCTATCTTTATGCTATCTTTCTTACACCCGCGATAATTCGTTATCTGACAAGGGTGGCTCTAAAGAATGATTTTAAAATTCTCCATTCTTGGAATATAATCTGTAAGGGACTCAACTGTTTCTATACGTAAGCCCGTCTAGTCTGCGCTTTATCCTAAAGTCTTCCGACCCATACCCTTCTAGGAAAACTCTTTTGACTAAATGACAATCACTACCCTTTTTAACCTTAATTCTGAGAAGGTTAATGCTGCATCTCACAGGAACTTTCGCAAGTTGAAGGAAGTCTATTTACTTCTACCTCAAGGACAAACAAGCCATCTCCTTTGTACCCAATGCACCAATACAAAACAAAAGAATCTATTTAAAACGAAATTCCTTTCGAATTTCTAAACCAACCGTGCTATACAGATGTTTTGATAGAAACAAAGGAATCATCCTAAAACCTTATTCCTACCGAAGCCCATAAACCACTTTGTTAACAATCGTATTGATACAAAAAAAAAAAGAATTTAACCAACCGAAATTCAATTCAGACCAAATAACAAACCTCTCTATCAAAAGACATTGATACGAGAACAAATGAATTTATCTAAAACGTAAGTCCATTCAGCGCTTACGAACAGCGTATATAAGAAAACCCAGCATGGACTGACTGACTACAGTAAAATACAACAACCCCTTTGTCAATAAGAACAGCCAATATCACCGAACGACATTAATTATGACGCAATACTATCTACACAAACTCGCCATAAAAACAGTAGTTCCGCGTAATAATTTTTAATATTTAATTACAAGAACCCTTCTAGAACTTAATCCCAGTTCTCTCTATTCCAACATATTGTTTAATAACAGCCACTGCTATCACAAAAAAAATATAACTATGACGCAATACTATTCACATCTAGAGCCTTCTTCCACAATTTTTTACTGCTTGACACGCTGCACCGTTAACAAAATAAACTATCCATAACTACGACGCAATTCCTCCTTTTGCCCTTGACTTTGAAAATCCCTGAACCGAACACTGCGATTTTAACTATTAATTATTCCTAAACAAAATCCGTAAACCGGATCACTAGCGCGGTTGAAACATTATTTACGAAAGTTACTTTCTCCTTTCAAGGCGAGATTGATCTCAAATAACCAGGAACCAATTCTTATTCAACTGGAATATTCTACGAAAGTCAGCACTAATTGTCATTCAAATGACCACGCACTTCCTGTATTATTTATTAATTTAATCCGTTTCAAACACGATACCATGCGAATCTATTTCCTCAAGGGGTAAAACATCGTGCAGTATTTCTACCTGCAAAACAAAATGGCGTCTATCTTCCCGGTGTTTGATTTAACGCAACTTCTATTCATTGATTCAAATTTTCTTAACATTGAATTCCTATCCTTTATCTCCTTTTCGTTCTACCACAATTCGCAAAATCACAAACTGACCACTGAGATAATAATTATTATTTATTCTTAAACAAAATTCGTAAACTGGATCATTTACTCGATTGGAATAATTTTTACGAAAGTTATACGCATATAACACTTTGCCTAGCCATCCACCACAACAATAAAACAATAAAACAGGGCTCCACCAAAGCAAATCAAGACCTCACTAACAAAAACAACAATTCTAACTCGATCGTTTTGTTAAACAAGCAAGATTTCTCTTAGCAACGCAGTTCAAATTTACAAACAACAAACTTCCTAAATCGTGTTAACACCCAACCGCGAGGCACGAGGCCGACTGAAGCTCCATTTTAACAACAAACGACTATAGACCAAAATGTGATCCAATCTCTATACACCACTATATCCCTCATAGATCCACTACTGAAAGAAACTACTCAATTCATGATTCGGCCATTGTCGCTTACCAGGATCGAAACCAAAAATAACTTGCTCCAACGGAATCTTTTTAAGAAAAAGAGGAATCTAACTTAAGCGAAACTTCTACTTCTTTGCAATATTAAACCGTTGAAATTCTCCATATTTCGACAAACCGAGCACCAAGAAATGATTAATCCTTGAAAGAAAACCCGAAAAACTGGGCCAACTGAACAGCGAATTATTTCACGAAAGATAGGCGTTTCGTGCGCTTTGCCTACCCACGAACTCTCTTAATATGAGATTGGTCTCAAATAAATCGGAACACAATTCTCTTTACAACGGAATATTTAGCGAACATTAGCTAGAAAATCTATTCTTTTTCTTCCCTCGATTAACTAAAATTAATTCCCAATTCTTTAATAAAAGACTCGAAAAACGGCTCTTCAAAACTGGAGCCCGTAACACGCGGGAACAAGGATGACCATGTGGTCGCGAACAATGATGAACACGTGGGAACAAAGATAGTGAAAACAAACGGTCGCGGAAAAATATATATACACTTTCCTGTAAACAAATTATTATTTAAAACACACAAAACAAATTATAAATAAAAAAACCTTGTCTAGCGAGAGATCAGAGATACAGAGTACGCCACACGTTCGGGGGCCAAAATGTCACACCTTTTTCCTATATTAGAAACAAATTAGATTGTACACATTTCAATACTTAAATCAGTTATAACACATTACCATCATATGAGGTGTGACACTCCCGTTCAGCTCCGCCGGCTTCTTAAAGAGGCAAGTACTTTTAGATCTCAGGGGTTCGTTGGGTTCCCTTAACTCTGAATAACTCCTTCTCAACCCTCAGCGGGACCAGGCGACACAATTAAACAAAGTATGATTTTAAATGAAACAGTTTATTATATTATGGATAAAAAAAGAAAAAAAATATAAAAAAAACTTGACGAATGTCAAGAAAAAAAAAGTTTAAAGTTGGCTACAAAGATTGTGTTGTAATTAGCAAGGGAGATTTCAATAACAATTTGAATTTAATTTGATCGAGGGTTTAACGTGGGGACGAAATCCAACATTAAGATAAAAGGAATAATATTCACCGATAATTGTAATTGGAGTCCTGGACTTCTGCGATATACGAGGAAAACGAGTCTGGCTGTCTTCCGTACAAACACTGTTTCTGGAGAGACGTCCTAACAGTGTCGTGTCTGGTGGCAAAAGAGGCCTCCTCGTGAAATTTCTAGCCTTTTATAGCCAGATCGGGAGAAAGAGAAGCTACATGTATTCATTCTCACTTAAAATAATAGTTTCACATAGTAACCGTCATAGACATGATACTTTATTTTTTAAAAGACAATTGAGATCGGTATCTTTTAGAATTCAGCAAAAAGGGTATGTCGTCTAGACAGTTTTTTATTGCTTTATCTTGAGCAATGGATTTTTATGATACCTTGCTTTTGTCTTCTCACAAGAAGGACCGTAGGTCTTGTTTCTTAGCCGTTTACCGCTGGCCTTACAATTCCATACTTTACAATAGAAAATAACTACGAAGTAGATTTTATTATAGACCCTTTTTATTTCTAAACAAACAATGACCATGGAATTCTTTACAATTAGGGATATGGTCTTGTACTTCTGAGGCGGTGACCACCTAAGAGACCCTTTTCTTTTATTGACTTAATCTTAGCGACAGTATTAAAATATACTAAAATATTTTGTTTCCAGTTACTAGCCGAGACACGTGTTTCATAAGCATGATATGTCGGGAATTTAATATCGGGGATGTGAACTATGCAATTTATCAAATACAGTCCTGACAATCTCTTAAACATAACTTCTTTGACTAAAGTACAACAATTTCTCAAACCCTTAAACAAATACCATCTTCCTACTTCAGATGTATCCAAACTCCTCATGTGGTCATATAAAAGCTTTAACTTCCCGGGTGATTTTTATTCAAGTTCACATGCTATCCCTTAGCAGTGGATTGGAAATTAAAACTGTCCCGGAAAATCGATTGAGACCAATTTTTTTATGTTCAATAAGCGCACAACCTCCTTTTATTTAAAAAAAATTAGACAGTTACTTGATAACCAGCTGAAAAGTCTGCCCAATGACATGTGGTGATGAATTCCACATTTAAATACTTTTTACTGTTAAAAATAAACATAATATAGCATATTTCTTAGTGTAATTTTATTGTTGAAACTGTAATCGGATTCTTCCAGTAATTTTACTTTCTTAGGTCTAGGATCAATTTAAATTGATATATCAGCTCATCTTTGAACTCTTAAGAAAGTAGCATTACATTTCTTTTTATAGGTAATCCACTCATGCCTAATATTAAACTTGATCCGCGGGATGCCTATCGGTAGGACATGATTGCCTTTTCATTGAGACTGTTAAGATCCTCTTTTTCTTGTTGGGTGGTTAATTTTTACTTTTACAGACGCGTCATCTGTATTTCCTCTCTGGATGGTGTTATTATTAAAGCAAAAATAAATTATTTGATGCGATGGGCAAGGATTTTTGAAGTGGTCAAATGGAGGCTGTTTTCTCGCTGAGAGAGCTGGCTGCCATTCTACTGAAAGAACTAAAATTTCTTTATTTATAAATTGTTATTTAATAAAATATTTTTAAACTTAAACTTATTTTTAGCTATAAGATGGCTAAATACTGGTGAAGATAGATATATATCAACTTTATTCAAAGACTCTCATTGACGTTTGTAAATTTTAATAATTATTTTATTTTTAAAAAATTGCGACATAGAAATTTTATCCTCACTAGCAGGTTCGTATTTTTCTACCATTATTGAGAGACGGTGTCAAAAATCCTTGCCCATTGCACCAAATTACTTCTTCCTGCTTTAATAATAATACCATTCGGTGAGGAGACACAGAAATCGCCTCTTTAAAAATAAAATAACCAACCAAAACGAAAAAAAGTATTTTCATAGCTCCTATGAAAACGTCAACCTGCCCGACTGATTGACACTCCATGACTTTATTGAAAAGAGTTAATTTGAATTGCAAAGGGCAATTCCAACAGGAAATTAATTTTCATTTGTTTTGTGAATTTTTTAACTTTGAGAGATTAGTGTAGTTGAAAATAAGACCAATGTTTTCAACATACATACGTGTTTTGTGTTTCATTTTCACTTCACGGTCACAGTATGTTTTATTTTAACTTGTGAAACGGCAACCCTGAAGGTGTAAATTCATTGAGGAATTGTATTCGAATTGGAAAGTTTTGCTTATCTATTTCGTTTATATCGTTAATTGAATCAGAACTCAAGTAAGTGACGGCCTTTTTAAAATTTAAACACTCCTCACGTTATGCAAAAGCTTCTGCATATATAGTACACGTATTTTTTGTTTTATTTTCACTTAATGATCTCAGTATGTTTTAATTTAGTTTTTGCTTAGCGGCATAAGGCAGATGATATAAAAGATTTGCTTTTTGATGCTAAAATGTTAATGAATCATCATTATCAATCTAGCTCTACAGATTTTTTTTTCACAAGGCATCATCATACACGGTTCGAGGTGTGATTGAGTTAAGAAATTTCGTAATCGGTATAAGATATATATCATACCTGAAAAAAAAAGCTCTCGCAGGGTACTTTAGTTAACGAAAAGGTAAGAAAATATTTATTAATCATAAAAACGTGCTTTTAAGCCAACGAATATTAGTTAATTTTTTGCAGAAAAAAAAAATTCCATACAGTGTTAACAGTATTCACATGATTCTAGTTCAATTTACTCTTAATTTAGAGGAAGGATACGTAGAGGAAGGCCAAGAAAAGAATGGTTAGATAGTTTGAAAGAAGGAAATCTAAAAAGTCAGATAAATCGTAACGGTTGTAGAGGAGGGGTACGTGTGTGTAAGAGGGGAAAGATGTTGTCCATCCCAATAGGGAAGGTGTTGTCGATCCCAACAGGTGATGGATTGTATGTGTGTATTTATCTCACAATATGTAAAATGTAGCTTGAGTCCTTTTTTCATGTATTCGTCCAATTATATAACGATCTAAGTTTTTGTTACGAATGAGACTTAAATGTCACAGTTGAAGTGAATTGTACAGTGAACTTAACTATCAGTAATGAATGCACACATTCTCTAAAGTAATCAGTAAATGAGGATGCAATCGTTCGTTTTAAAACAATATTTCCATATTTACTAGTTAGTATACACCCTCTATAGTGTTTGTTAAATTTTACTAAGTATGTGAAGAACAAATTTAAAATAAATCGATGAAAATCCCAACCTTTTTATTTATGACAGGAATTCAAAGAGTTATGCCATTTTGACATGCGTATTGTGTCATTATTTTTTTATTTACGCTTTAGTCTCGCATTTAAAAAAAAACAAGAACCACAGCTCACATGGATGTTTATGTTCTACAATAGAACTTGCACTAACGATGAGCAGTTGAAGTGTACTTTAAGAGTAAATGTGAACAATTAACACTGTAGTATATATTTACTTAATACTTATGTGAAGGTGTACGTTAACTTATAATAGTTTGTGTTAATTGACTATCCGTCTACACTTTAACACAAACATAAATTGATTATAATACATAAAAAAAAATTGGTTGGTTGTAAGAAATATATGTAAAGCAATAAGCGTATCAAATGTACCATTTATAACCATACACAAAATAGTAAATAAAATATAAAATAAATAAAAATATTTTTAATGAATTGTATTTTTCAAAAACATTTATTATGGAAAACACCCTGTAAGAAACATAAGGCAAACGTATATATGATAACTTAGATTTTGACTTAGTTGGTAATATGAACGCCATCTTTTGAAATTTTCATTAAATACCACAAACGAATCAACTCCACATTCTTACGGGAAGGGAAAATTTAATCACGTATTTTGGGAATTTAATATTTAAATATCTAGAATTTACGCGTTTTCTCTATGTTGTTCATTTAAGGGTAAAATAACTGGGTAAATTTGTTCTTATATTTGTTTAATTAAATATAAAGGTGTAATATAAAAATAATTTAAACTCGTTTTAATTCTTCATTTCTCACTCTTATATCGTATTTATTTTTCCTTCCAAACTTTTCAATTTCTATAACTTTGAATTTCGCATATTTAATTCAGAGGTTAATTTTATTCATGTTTCACGTACAAATCACTAATCATGCATTGTGAAGATTTTTAATTATCCGCTAAGACTTCCATGTCATCAGCATTCAGCAGTCCACGTATGTGTACATTCCCGTTCGATATTTTTATGTCACACTGAGCTTTGGAGATCTTTAATACGTGAACCTTTATAATATTGAATAACCAGAGTGACAAAATACAGTCATACTTCATCCCTTTTGTGATACTGAACTACGCAGTCAATGAACTAATAATTATTATGCAGGTTTTACTAAAGTCCAACACCATAGTTATTTGACACATTCCATAACATGCCCCTTACCACGCAGTCACAGACTTTCTCTAAATCTACGGGCGAACATTAAACGTTTATATATTGTATTTCATCATATATTTTTCACACATATGATAAAGAATAAATCTGATTGACGCATCTTATTTCAGCTAAAATACAAACTGTACCACCTCAAATTTACTTTCCAGTCTTTCTCTTCATGTTTTCTATCAAAACGTGTCCAGACAGCTTCCTCATAACAATTAATCAGTTGATGGCAAAAAAGTTTAATTCCTTTCTCGCACATTTTCCTTTATACAAAGGAACAATTAATGCATTTCTCCAATCTTCCGATGTACATATGGGCATATTCCCAATACTTAAAAAAATGGCTCAGCCATTCTACTATATAAGCAAGTCACATTTTTCCGCAATTATTTCGGGATTTAGTTCATCGCACCCTTCCGCTTTTTCTATTTTTATACCTCTTACAGTCATTAGTACTTCTTTAATACTAATTGCACTCTCATTTTTCAAGCTCTCATCATTCACTGAAGCTTCAGTTTCCCCAGTTTTGCTATCCCATCATCCCTATCACGAGCCTCTTCAAAATACTCCCACTTCAAACGACTTCGCCAGACAGAATACTTAACTATTTTGATACCACACATACCACCTGTTATTTATTTCCACATACATAATTACACTTTTCGTTTTTGATTTGCTTTTGAAGCTGACTCCAACAGTTCCTAACTTCATAATTACACTTTACATCGTCTTTATTTCTAACTTTTGCAGGCAGCATTAGAAGACATTGTAGTATTCAACCCCATTAATCGAACCTTTTGAAAACTACTGGCGCAGTCCCAAAACTCTCTAGCCCTTGTCGTTATTGAAAAAATAGCACATTAAAAGGTAGTAATATCATTGAAAATAAACACTTTACCATAGTGAAACCGGTTTTTTTAAATGGGTATCATCGGAATTTAAAGAAGAAGAACCCTCAAGAAAAACGAGGGTCATACTAACTAGACATTGGGGGTACACGTTTATTACTCGGCCGTTTCCCTGCAGGAGTAGACAGACCGGGTAGAACTTAACACTGCCCTATCATCGCACACATATTTCGCCTCTTCCAAATCCTTACACCTTCCATACAGCTCCTACGATTTTTCTTACTTCTTAATTTCCTTTTACCAAAATATCATTCACCAAACATACTTTCCAAACGTCTTACATTCGCATTTGTATTATATATTTATTTTTTAGTCTTCAACCTGAAGTTCATCTTTGTTCCTTATCACTTCATACTATTTTCTCTCATATATTATCACCCGGTGGATTATTCTAAGTACACGCATTTCTACAGCATTTATTCGGCACTATTCAGTATTTTTCCACATCCACACCGGGGGTTACCTATTAAAATATACATTTTAGACAGTAGTTATTGTGTTTTTTTTCAAAATTTTCTACTGAATTGTGTATTCTTGTCAAAAACATTTTTTTTCTAAACACAATTTTTTTTTTCACTTTCCTGAGGAAAAGATTCAAACACTTAGAAGAAAAAATAGTTTCTGTTATTTAAAAATGCTCGGAGATTATTTATGTAAAAATAATTAGATAAAGGGTTTGTATTAAGTTTTATGAAATTTCATTTGACTACAAATAAGGTTAATAAATAATAATGTAGTCTTCCAAAGGTAAAAGGCAGGGTTAATCTGAGCTTAATTCATCATTATTGAATATAAAGCTTGTGGAAAGAAGATGGATCGCACGAGTTATCATAAAACGAGGGCCCCATCCGGGACAGCTTCAGGATAACTTCCGCATCCCTTTTTATTTACACCGGAACCTTGGTAATCCTATTTTTTTAACAATTTAATTTAATATACTTCAAAGTGTTTGAATTAAGTGCTTTTAAGGGTTGTGTTCGAACGGTAATCTTACACGCGGGGGAATTAACATCGATTTATGGTGGTGACCAAACATATAATAAAATATATATACTTGACTTTCATGTACAAGAATTTTAATAACATTTTTTGTTGGATAAATTTAAATGACTAACGAATATAGAAAAAAAAGACATCAAATATTGGTTTAAATAATTCAAGCATCACTTTGAGGAAACAAATAAAACTTTGACCCGATTCACCTGAGGAGGGCACACTGTGTGTTGTAATGCGCAAAGTACTAAATTACCATCAAGCCGGTTCCTTACTTGGGTAAATAGAAAGGAAAGAGCGCCAGACTTTCCTATCACAACACATATCTTTCGCCTCTTTTATATCCATATAATGCATCATACAACATACAAGTTCTAGGATTTCTCTGACGTTTTACATTTACTTCTTTCAAAATATCATTCGATTGATCCAACCACACTCTTTTGGTCTTCCTCTACCACAACTTTCATCATATTACTTAGCCATAAGTGAATGTGCGCCGGTTACCGCTTGGCCTATAGTCAAGTCTTAACCGTAACGTGAGTTCATTGGTCCATACCACCATAGGTGAACGAGCATTTAACTTCCACAAAAGTTGAAGTTATTAAATTTCCTTTTGTTATCGCTTCAATTTGATTGTGGGTTGGTTTAAGATGGAATCCGTTCGAGGTGGAATCCGTTCGAGATGGAATCCGTTCGAAGTGGAATTCGTTCGAGGTGGAATCCGTTCGAGGTGGAATCCGTTCGAGATGGAATCCGTTCGAGGTGGAATCCGTTCGAGGTGGAATCCGTTCGAGGTGGAATCCGTTCGAGGTGGAATCCGTTCGAGGTGGAATCCACCCGTTCAAGATGGAATCCATATTTTAATCCGAGTATTTAAGATTCTCTCTTAAACCCCTAAGTATCTCACTTAAACCTATACCATAAGCCAAACAACGTGGTGCAGCACTCCGAAAGATACTTTACAACTGATTCGAGAACCGCGATAATCTCAATAATATCTCATATATTCCATTGTGTTTCTTACAATTCTTAATTATCTCTAACTCAAATTATCTCCAAATATCTCCTTCTTTTCATTCCTTGGTCTACTTCTTCTTTCTTGATTCATTTCAAACATATACGAGTAAGATTGCTTGGTAAATTTTTCGTGATTCGTTTGTTCAATGTGACCAAACTAATATAAGAATTCTTTCTAAATTATTTTTAGCCATATACTCGTATATATTACACTTATCATCGTCACTTGTTTTTAACATTTTCACATGTTTATAATTTTTATTTTATAAACACTTGTGTAAAAAATAAAAAAAGGACTTTAAATTACACGATATTTCCCCCTGATGTGAGATTTTTGACATATCAAATCCGTTAATGCGAGAAAATGCGCGAGTACTTTTTTCTAAATGTCTGCTTTGATTATGTGCTTATGTTATGACCTAGTAACAACGTTTTCTCGAGGTTTTTTAAGCAACTCTACAGTTTCAAAATCAATGACGTTCCTCGTAGTTTGTCAGAGAGGATGCGTCAATAATACATATTCGTAAACGACTTTTTTTTAACCCCCTAAAATTTATTTTGGTTGCTATACAATTGTTGTACTATCTTAGCTAAGGAGATCATTATTGCATTTTTTATAACAACGGTATAGATACAAACTCTCATTGTTAATATGTATGAATATATGTTATAACATATTTACCCTAATTTTCTTTACAATATATTACCCTTTCCAATCTAATGACTTTCCAATCTAAACGACTTTCCAATCCAATCTTATTTCTTTCCAATCTAAACTATAATTAATATATAATACGTGCGTGACACTAGATTCATGAAATATGACACTTTGTACTTGAAACATGACATATTGCACATGACACTTGAAACTTAACATTTGATACTTGGCACCTGATAATGTTCACTTTATAAATGACGTCACTTAACAATTGACACTTGAGTCTTGACACATGACATTTTAGTTCGGTCCTCAGCCCGTTATTCAACGTCCTCCTGTTTTAAGTCAAGATTAGTATTTACAAATTGACAATGTATTTTTATTACTTTTACTACACACAATCGTCGTCGTCGTTGCTGAGCTTCGTAGTAGAGTTTACTCTCGCCATTCCAACGCCAATTCAGCTGGAAGGCAAAGCTGTGTTCTTGAGGTTTTTTTTAAGTGAGTTAGCCGTTGCATACTAGCACGCTTACTGGCCACATCGCTGTACTTAATCCGATGGCACACCAAAGCGAAACGACCGGAGCACAGCGGCATGTTTTTTTCTTTTTGAAAGAAAAGGTATAACCGAAGTCATAGGTGTCTTTATACCCCCGAATACTAGGCTGAAAAAATGCCTGTGTCATTTGAGGGTAGTATAGCACAGTGCGGGGTTCAAACTGGCGACCTTAGGCACTTTCGTTTCCGCAAGTCCAATGCGTTACCGAACGTCCATGCACCTTATAATACAATACACCATTTCAAATGTACGTCATGTTTATAAAAAAGGTGAACCGTAGAGTACAAGCAACAATGTTAAACCACTTCATTTTGTTGATTTAGAGAACCGCTGACGAAGTAATCTCGTTCCTTATTCACAAATTTCATACATTTGTCCTGAATAATAGAACGCTCAGCTGAAATATTTACGCTCAGAATTCATTCCCTTGCATTAACTTTAATCCCAAGCTATCACATACGTAATTCCAACCACATCACAATCCCCCATAACCCCATAAAAATGTTATCCATCGACTCTTCATTCGCATGATTCATTCACTTGCATACTATGATATTTGAAGACCTCCAAAAGTGTTTTATCTTATTTGAAAGCAACATTATAAAATTTACTACTGTACTTCAGGAATTCGTTATAAATTCTTGATGGCTGGAACATCATGTTCCTTCTCCGAAATGGTGTTAGGACGCGAGTAAATATGTACATGATATATTTTAATCATACAGTATTGAAAACTTTCAAATAAAGACCTCTGTAATATTTTTAAATCTCAGGGGACTTAAAGGGGAAAGGCAAATGTGTCATTTGCTATGTGAATTGAGTATTTTTAGATAAATTTTCCATTGACACCATTTTGTCTAGCGACGCCCTCGGCGTATCCCATGTTGATTATAAAAAAGATCCGTCCTATGGTTTATGGTATTTTTTTGTCAAAGCCTTCACAATCCAAGAGTTGGCCTGGGTATATAAGAGGCTAACATTATGTGACCTGAAAGTTTTGTACGGAAGGAGGGTGGTTGTCAAAAGAAATTTGGCGGTTCTATTTCTTTAGGAGGGAAAGGTCAAATTCCCGGTACGGATCATGAATAAACCTCCGTAATCTTGTCAGCTTAGAAGTTTGAGGAGTATTTTACAACTTTACTCATCTGCTGAGAAGATAAGAGCAAAAAACCTGATGGTCATCCGACTTAGTCCTCCGGTGGAATAAATTATTTTCTTGAGTTGAAAGTTTTCTGTTTCAATCCTCTGAGAATTATCGTTAACATTGTTATCAAAGTTGAAATTCATAATTTAATAATGAACTTATTCCTTTGTTTATTTGAATTATTAAAATTTATAATCTACTTACAACTCTTTTAGATTAGTAAAATATTTTTAACAATAACTGTATAGTTTTAGTTAACCCTTAGCTCACCGTATGACGTCTAACCAATTATCCGATCACATGCTTAATCCTTCCAGCACTTGACGTTAATGAAGTCTTTTAAGATACTATTTTCCTGCTCCTGTGATTTTCTTGGTTCTTGCTTTTACCATACTCGTTTGACTCAAAGAAGTGTGTTATACATGTGATCTCCATCCTCTTAAATCCAAGATAATTTTGGGAACTTCAGGAGCACAGAGATTGTATACGATCTAGCCATGACCATTTGTTGCTTTTCAACTTTAGAAAGGAACTAAACATTTTTTTTTTACTTATTTTCTAATATAAGTGTTAAGTATTTATGTATTGATAAAATTATCTGCTTTTCATTACTGTAAATCATAGTGCGCTCTGAATACTTAAATATTCTACATTAAAGAAAACTAATCCCCTCGAACACATATCGGAAGAAACACATAACATACCTGGTCACTTATCTATTTATTAAACACGGTAAGTGTTTTTAAAGCTTTAAGTTGTCTGAACAATTACAGTTTACAGTTATATATCAGTAAGATAATCAAACTTTAATAGAGATAATAATTTAAAGCTATCTACAAAATGAGATGCAGACAGCTGCCTTTAAATTTAAAGTCCAGTATTCTGAATGCAAAAAGGAACAAACATTTTTTTTATGTTTCCCAAAATACTAAATTGAAAAAGAGACCTTGCTAAGGTTGTTATTAATTCTATTAAGGTTACTAAATATGAAATGGAAAGGATCTAAAGGGGAGAAATGCCAGAGGTTATGTAAACGCTTAGGTCAATATACCAAAAATGAAAGATTTAAAAAAAAATCTAAGTTGGTTTTATATTAGGGAAAGGGCTGCATATATTTTACTTTTGAATAATTAAAATATGAAATTTTGTGAATTTTTGTCAGTCAGTTTAGGTTTTTTAATATTTTGTCATAAAATAAAATGAACTCTCATTAACAAGTATTTCTATGAAATTAACCTAATGAATATTATGTAATCAAGAACATTAACTATAAAACTAGTAGAACACTTTCTTTGTTTTATTAAAAATCTCCAAAATGTCTACACCCAGGTCTATTCACAGACCGGCAGTCCACCCCTCTTACATTTGTGATGGTGTAAAATATGCATCCGATTCTTTAAGTCTCTTGTGGACGATAAAAAAGATAAGCAGCTCTAGACCAGATACTATGCGGTATTCTAAATATGTGATTAATTGGTCGTATCACCTGATACCCATCATCCTCCTAAGGTATTTTTTTCTCTCCAGGACTTCAGATCATGCCTAGATTCTGAGCTATATGGCAAAATAGGCAGGATGCAGGTGGCAAATAGTTGACCCTTTGTAATAAGGCTAAAGGCTGAGGAATCCTACATGATTCTCATTTTGTTAAAAGAACACAGACATCACCCATTGAATTGATATGTTAATTCGTCATTAAGACCAAAAATTTTATCAACCGTATCACTCAAATATATACCAACTTTGTTAATTTTTGCACCATTAATGCACAAAGGGATGTTCTTTTCAGGACATGAGTCCTTTTATATCAGCTCAGTCTTTCCTGTGTTTAAATGAAAGGTCCTACAATGAGAGTTCTCCGAGAAACTAAGTCGCACGCTTCAAATCACCCACAGGGGCTTCAAATAAAGCGATGCCATACACATATTCGAGGAAATCCAGCACCTGCATAGCTTTTTTGTAGCCTTGATCGTGATTACAATGTTAGAACAAACAACATTGGTATCTGCCCTAGATTTATAGCAACACTTTTAATAAGACAGCTAACATACAATGAGATTCCGAATGATCACCTAATATAGAACTATTCCGGATACTGTCAGTAGCGTGATTTCAGGATAGATTCCACACTCAAGCGGGTCAACTTTCTTATGGACATATTTTTATAGAATTTAAGGGTAGAAAACGTTGCGTTGGTGCTTAAGTCTTAGAATTTTATTTGAAGAGAAAAAAATGTGTGATGTAGAGAAAACTACAATATTTAAATTGAGGGTAAAAACAAAATTAAATATTTGAGTCAGATTTTGTGAAATCAAAACATTTTGATTTCACAAAAATAATATATACTCGTAGCATAATATATTGAAATTCTATTAGAAACACGAAATTATAAATTAAAATCATTCTAATATAAATTGTGTTAATTCTTGTTTTTAAAATTTGAAGAATTCAGCTTGATCCAATTCAATATAATATAATACGTGAAAACAATCAACATTGTATTTTCAAATTTGCGATCAAAAAGTAGAATTTTGTCATTTTCCAAAATTCAGATCCATATTTATAGACTATTTACGTGTGCTTTAATTTATTGATGAATTCTCCAGTTTTCACAATGAATATTGCATTGCAAATTTTGTAATTAAATTGATATGCTCGGATTTGTTTTATCATATTTTGTCTATTTTATAGATCAAATATTAATTACGAGTACATAATTCTTGTGAAAATTTTAACTAATATTAAACCCACAGAGCTTTTAACTATCATTAAATCGACATTGTATATTCATTAATAATGAAATCTGAAATTCTCCATGCTATTTCTAATAGTAAAAACAAAAACCTGTGGACCTGACGAAGTACCCACTGAGATTTTAAAATTGATTGACGACAAGAACATTGACTACCTGTTAAGACTATTTAATATTTTTTATGACACGCGGTTTATCCCCCAAGATTGGGTTAAATCTACATTCATCACTCTCCCTAAAAAACAGCATCCCAAAAAGTGTAATGACTATCGACTGATTAGCCTTATGAGTCATGTGCTGAAAATATTCTTAAAGATTATTCAAGAATAAAGCTGAAGTGCGAGCGTGACGTGAGCGTATAGATGATAAGGATATAAATATTAATAAAAACCTTTACTGGGACCAAGAAGCTGTCATTAAATTGGAAAATAACAAATCGAAAGGCATACCAATTCAACGTGGAGTCCGACAAGGTTGTATTTTGTCACCTATGTTATTCAATCTCTAGTCTGATATACTTTTCAAGGAAGCACTACTTGAATCTAGGGGTCAAAGTGAATGGTGTAACAATAACATCAGGTACGCAGATGATACGGTTGTTCTGGCAGACAGTATTGACGACCTTCTGATAGCAATAATCAAGCTTTTGATAGTGATTAAAAAATAACCAAAAATTATTCCTGTTTATAGACGGATATGGTCAGCAACACAAGGGTTCTTCAAAGAGCCAAAGTTGATAGAGAGTTGCTGACTAATATTAAAATCCGAAAGGTGTCCTACTTGGGGCATGTACTTAGAGGAGCAAAGTACAAATTACTGCACCTGATCATCCAAGGCAAAATAGAGGGCCGAAGAGGTGTTGGCAGGAGGCAAATCTCCTGGCTCCGCAATATACGTGATTGGACTGGCATAAGGGGCGTTGGAGACCTTTTTGGGCTGCCGGGTACAAAAAGTCTACTCTCAGGTGGTATTCAACGTTGGGGGGACCTGACATGACACTGGGAAGAAGATATTCATTAAAATTGTTTTTTTTTATCTTGTGGTGTATACTACCAATTGCAATATTATGCTGTTGTGTATGGTACACATTGTATTGTTTAATTAAACTTATAAGGTTGGTTTTTGGCATTACAAATTTATTGCTCCTTCTACTTTATGTCATCCTTTAACGTCCATACCGTAAGACTTTGGAAGCAGTTACCGACAGCTGTAGGACCCATTGTCATTGGCGTTTTAACAGCGGATTAAAATTTATGACATCTTTATTAAATGACGATATCCATTTGTCCATACCTTCTTTTTTTTGCATTTTCCTAGTCTTGGGTACCATTTACAACTACGTTGTTTTTCCGGTTTTTTTTAAACTTCAACTTTGTAAAGTATTTTCTTCCTTTTGCAAATAACGTTGTAAACTTTCACCCAGCGATTTGACAAGAATCTGCGTAACGTTTGTCTGATGAGTTGGAAGAGATAAAGAAATAATTAAATAAGTAATGATGCCTCGAAGGCCTGAAGTGGAAACATCGTACTATTTTTGGGAACCATCGCGAATAAATCTTAAAACACCCCGGTATGTTAACAGGGGTTCTGCCAATTAGGCCTCGAAGGTTGTATAATTGTATACATGAAAAAGCTCGAGTAAACTAGAGTTACTTGACGAAATTCAATTAAAAATATATAAACATACCTTTATACATACATGAGAGCGAATTCAAATGTGTACATGCAAAAAAATCTAACTCAAAATATACTTATTTGAAATATTAAGTTTCAATTTCATATACACACAAAAATATTCAGCCGTTAAAATATGTATGTTACCTGTATCATGGTAAAGTCTTATTTTGCTACACTTTTGTTGTAGGCTGGAGGACATATTGTTATATTGTAGGTATTCGTATACAATCATAGAAGATATGAAGGACAATTGGGGTTGTAAAGAAGGCAAAATAATGACGACATATTGTGAAAGTGGAAATATCTCCGAACCAGTCAGAAATATGTTAAAGAGGCTTTAACTCTTACAGGCTTAGAGGTCCACGTTATGTACCACCTTTTTTTGACGCAGTACTGCACAGTGGTATACGCAATGTACCACTTATTAAACCTCTCTCTATTGCTGCACGAACGCTCAGATTATGTACCACTTCGTATAATATAATACTTATGATTCATATCCGCACAGCTGCAGGTCTGGTCCTGTTCAAATTCATTTAGCTTCTAATATTATTGACAGTTAGTTGTTCTTGGTGTGCCGACTTGTGCGTATAAAATAAAACGTTATATATTTGTATTACATTTTAATAAAAAATAGTTATGTTGTGATAAAATTGACTTCAATAATTGTGGTAAATTTATATTTAGGTTAAAAATTAATTTTACTTTGATGTATTTCGGCATTATTTGGTGGTACATTAGAAGTACCAGTGGAAATATGGACTAGTTGTACATAAGCTGTACCACCTCACCAGGAGTTCCTTGACCTACCGAGGAAGTGGAAATATGTTAATCTGTGCCTGTAAGGGTTAAATGAAAACTTGACTAAAAACCTTTTTCATAAAATGGGTATCAACGGAAGTCGAACCCTTAATTCCCGAATTGGAAGACAATCAATTTACAAAGTAGGCAACGAAGGTCGTTTCAAGTTCAATTTAAATCATGTACATTAATTTTTATTCAATATTTACAGATGTTAGGTTTCCTTAACAACAAATCAATAACTTTTATAGCGTGTGTTCGTAATATATTATTAATTTAAGTAAGACATCTTATATTCGCCAAATTATTTACGCCAATAATAGGTTTTTTTAAATTTATTTATTTTACACATGACAAGAAATACACATAATATGCGAAAAAAGAACAAGGAATTTAATTTTGACACACAATTTTAATGGATTTAAATTTGTTGCTTTTCATTTGTCGTGTCCCTAGTAAACTAGGTTTTTGCCTATATCTCACTGAGAACATATAGCATAAAAAAAATAATCGATGCTTCTTTCCGATTTTTGATTATATAAAACCCCGTTGCACATTCTCATCAACCTGACAAACAGTGACACTCAATTACAAACGTTCATCCCATAATATACCGCACACAACCATAAAAAATAGTAATAAAATACCTTACACTCAAGAATTCACCCAAACCTTTGCTACAAGTCATTCCTCTTGCAAGCTCAAGTATTCAAACTCCAGTCGCAATAACAACCACGCTCCGATCGACTGCCTGAATTGTTTTCCTCCTTTTGCCTTTATTGAATTCGGCACCCCATATGATATTTGGATAAATATCTCGATTACTATATACAAACCAACGTACCATGTCTCTTCTGGGGTAGGCAGATCACTACCCTGTTCTATCCATGCACGCAGTTCTTACCTCATCCACATTACATCTCATCATAAACGTTCTCTTGTTTCTCATTATTTTTTTCCATTTTCTCATTTAAAATGTATCTAACTCTCTCCTTCTACTCTTTCCACGGTCTACATCATCTTTGTTTTCCGTTTATTTCAAACTCATATATTTGTTTCGTAAGATTTTAGAAACTTATTGTCTGAATGTGGCTATATCAAGATTTTTTTCTTCATTCTATTTAAAACAGCTATCTCTAACAAACAGTTTCCCTTTTTCTAATAATTTCTTACTCCAGCAAACATTGTAATACCAGATATTGTACGAAGATATCTAGATTATAACGACGTTATAACGTTGGTGTAGTCATGTTTCAGAGTTAAGCTGCAGGATCTTTGTTTCCTTACATTATCTTAATAGGATACAAATTTTTCAGCTTGTTTTGAGTTAAATACTACTGTTCCAAAGTCTTATGTTTCCATTAATTGACTATGGTGACGTGTGTTATTTGAATGTTTATTAGAAGATGTTCGATAAGTTGGATATACTTCAACACTTACATTTCCATCCGATTCATATTTAACCTGAGGAAATATGACAATGTATCAAAGTTTGAGAACAGGCTTAAAATAAGGCAGCGAAATAATGTTCATATTCTGTCAACATTATTTGGCGTACTTTCCAAACCAAATTCTCCTTCATATTTTCACAAAACATTCCAATTTCTTACAGAACATGGACGTTCTCTTCGATCAGGCGATGAGAGACTTCATTGCATACTAATACGAGTAGATCACACCAGATCTTCATATGCGATTCACTCGGCGCAACTGTGGAACGAACTTCCAAGATTTATCAGATATGCCCCATCCCTATTTACGTTTAAAAAATAATTGAAGAAATATTACATTACTCATAATTTCATTCTAATTTTCTTTTGATTGCCCCTTTTAGGCATTGGACGGATTCCTTCTCTCTAGTTCTAACATTATTGAAATTAATTAGTAATTTATTTCTTGCTTTTTTACCCAAATTTTAAACGAATGTGTATTTTTACGTAAATAACATAGTCTATAAATAAGCTGCCATATGTACCATATTTTACCATGTGTATAAAATAATGAAAATAAATAAATAAAAATTACAATGACTTAGGATGTAAAATCAAATAAGATAGGTTAAAAAAAACTCTGCGGTAAATGTTAAATCTGTTGCCCTTTTTCTAAAGTTGACTTCGTGAAATATTTTTAAACAGGTCGAATGTGTGTTGAACCGTTTTTGCTTGTATACAACCATGCGAACAAGAGAGTGCGTGAATAATTTAAAACTTTTTCATTTTCCAATTTTTCTTAATTTATTAAACAAAGCACCCTTTAACGTAATAGAATAAAACAAATTTATACCCTCGGGGACAAGGGGTGACATATGTACAGCGAAGGCGGGCGGCCGGGATGTCTGATACCACCGTAATGTTTACTCGACCACCGCGGGCAGCCACTGGATGTACGGTATTGGTCCAGAACAACACGTTTTACTATCCAAAACCAACCTGTATAGCAGGAAGCTTCTTGTTAATGAACCCCCTTCTTGTTTGTATTGTATACTGTATCTCAAATTTTGAAAGGTGATTACAAAATCAGAATATCAAAATTTTATGGACATGAAAAAACACGACTTAAAGCACTTCCTTTTAGACGAAATAATAAAATAAATAGATGGACAATTTATAAAGCACTGTTTGAAGAAGAGCCTTTTTTAAGGCCACTATGTCTTCGAAATAGAACCCATATTATAATATAAAGGGTCTTTCAAATTGAGCGGTTTTTTTAATTCTATTTTTTTTAATTCTTGAATAAAACAGACAATTTGCTTTGATTTCAAAAATTTTCAAAAAATTTTTTATTGGTCATTAACACTTTGCACTCCTGTTGGATTTACTAATGACCAGTAGTCTACTCTGGGGTTGAAAAAAATAAACATAATTTTCTTAAATGATACAAAAATATTATTATTTCACTCATTCTTTTGAGACAACCTATATCTAGTATGGGGTAACCATTGTAACGCGATAACATATTAGAACGACATTATTCGAAGAAAGTCACTAAACACAATTATTTAAAATCAAGATAATTACTAAACCTATATAATAATAATATTATATATTTCTTCTAAATTTAAAGGTACTTATTTTGTAAAAGAAGTGTCTTTTTTGTTAGAAACATTTAACCTTTTCCACTCTGACCATTTTTTCTCAGAACTAATTAGCTACTCGGATTAAAATTTCTGACGTATTTATAAAATAAAAAAATTAAATAGGTCAAGTGAGTGATAAACTTTCATAGGTTGGATGAAATACATGATTTAATAAAAAACAAAATAATATTCTTTAGTTAAAAATTAAAATTTTGGTTCGCTATTTTTGGGACACTGTCTGATAATTCGTATGACCATTGGATTTTTGGTACTGTTACGACCCCTTTTAATTTCTATTTATTTCTTATCTTTATTTAAGGATGAGTAAATTTCAATTATTTAAACCATGAAATTATCAGAATCATACTTGACTCGATTAGCTCGGCGGTATACTACTTACAACACACCTGCAGGGTGGCGGTGAACCTTGAAAAGATGAAAGCTTTGCCGAGTCTTTGGTTACCGCCCTTTGATATATTTTTTAAAAACAAATAATATTTGGATCACGAGCTTTATTTTTTGAATAATACAGACATCACGCTCTAACTGAATGTACAGAAATTTAACGACATTTTGAGATTCTAATTTTTGTAAGACTGATCTTTAGATCAGAATGGCATCATATAGTACATTTGGGAATTTTTACTATCCATTTTGACTACTTAAATTAATATACTCCTCACAGTACATTTCGCAAAAAATGCTCGCTAAATCACACTTCAAGTAACTAGAAATAATACATATACTTCTTCTAAATTTAAAGGTACTTATTTTGTAATTAATAATATTTGCATAATTTCTTATATTACATAGCAATAATTGTGTATAACCGACCTTGGTTGTCATATTTTGGGTATTATTATCACAATAAAAAAGCTGTCGATTCGGTTAAACGTTATAATAAATGTATCTTTCTTACTGTTTATTATTTAATCACCATCACTTATAGTTTTTTACAGTATGATATTTTTCGATTATGTTACTTACTTGAATATGGCACCGAAAACAAAAGATTGATCGTCCCAATAGGCGGAGCAGGCATGTGAAAGAATCTTTTCAGGTACACGGTGTTTTTGAAGACACAAGTATAAACAGTTTTTAGCAAATTAAAAAAATATATTCATATAACTTAACACTATAAATGTCTATTGTCATTTAAATTAATCACTTATAAATTTTTAAGGTATGATATTTTTCATAACACTCTCCAACGCACATAGCAGGTTTGCTGTCACAAGTTTTACAAAAATATATGGTCCTTTTTCGTTGTTTTTTATCTGAACACACTATACACTCACGACATTTTTTTTCATTTTGAGGCATTAGTATGTGTAATTTTCCATCCAACCTTTGTTCTGGATCGAGACAGTGTCTGCCTTTTGTACAGTTTAATCCTCCTCTGTTATTTCCGACTAATTGAATGATGAGTTTGTCAACAAATTCAAGATATGTCATAACTTTTAAGTTCATTTGATTTTGTTTTTCCTTATATAAAATATATGAGTTGACAACGGAAACTTCAAGACCCCAAAAAAATAATTTTCGCCACCATTTCAAAGTTTTTCTCAAAAATGGGTAGGTAGCAATATACTGGTCTGCAGTATCCACACCTCCCATATATTTAGTGTAATTTATTATCATATTCGGTTTTATTATGGTTTCTTCTTCGCCACCTCTCATTATTCTTCTTACAGTTTTATAATCGTTTGAATAATGATTGGTATATACTGTAACTATTCTCTTGTCCTTCCAAGCAAGAAGCAATTCGTTATTTTTGACACATGTAATTGTTTCACCTGACTTCAATTTAGCATTTTTTATTGGTAATGGGATATGCCTTCTAGTCGTCATTATTGTACCTGTTAAATGAGTTTTTAACTTCATCAATTCTTCTCCTAATTGCGGGCTTGTATATAGCCTGTCAGTAAACATATGATAGCCTTCAGCTTCAGGAATGGAGATTAATAAATTGTTGTATAGGTGCAAAACAATTCTTGAAGTAAATGGGAGATCAGGTCTAATTAACCTATTTGTGGTTACGGCACCATAATACGGAATAAATGAATAAATATAACCAGATCCCGAATCCGCCAAAATGTATATCCTGATTCCCCATTTATTTGGTTTGTTTGGATTATAAGTTTTAAAACAAATCCTGCCTTTAAAATTGACTACAGATTCGTCTACCACTATTTCTTTACTGGGTATCATATGTTCTCTACATTTATTATCTAAATGTTGCATAAATCCATTTACTTTTTCAACTCTTTTTTCAAGTGTTTCGTTATTATCTGTTTCATTGGAATTGAGATGTAGCATCCAAAATATTTGTAAAAAACGATCTCTTTTAAAAACACTCCTGAAAAATGGCGAGTAAGCGACAAAAGCAGTCGAGAAGAAATCTTGGAGATTAGGATGTGGTCTCACTCCCATATTTAAAATGACTCCCAAGAAAGCTCTAAATTCTCCTTCATCCAAATCTCTCCAAGAATGCCAAAGAGAATTTTTACTTAAATTTTGAGTTTTTGAAATAATATTATTTGCATAATTATTAGTGTTACTGACTATGGATTTCATTAGTTCACCAGTAAAGAACAATTTGAAAAAATCTAGAGGCTCATTACAATTTGATGGAATATTAGGACCGACGCGTCTGCTACCAATGGAAAAATTATACACTTTTGGTTGAAAAATATTACTTAAAATTTCCCAGGTAGCACTATTTGTATCACTTTCTGAAAAAACAGCTCGCCTTCTTTTACTTGGTCGCACTTGGATATCACTTCCACTATCTGAGTCGTTATCATTTAACATAGAATTATTCACAATAGAGTCAACATTATCAAATATCAAAAGGTCATCATCACAGTCAGGTTGGAAGTCTTCAATGTTTTCAAAAGCATTATTCAAGGAAGATTCAATATTATTTACACTTTGATTTATAATTTCACTATGTTCACTAATATTACTAAATACGTTGTTTTCCTTACTTTCTTTAAAATTTTCCTTAAATCGATCCATGGTGATAAAAATATATTTAAAAATATTCAATAGTTTTAGTTTTGAAAAGTTCACAGAATAATGGTCACCACAGTAGTAGGAGGAGCTCCGCAGCGAACAATGTACCGATACAGACTGACCAAATAAAATGGCACACAGAAAAATACGAAGCAGCCCAAAACCGCCAAAATTCTAAGAAACAATATATAAGCTAATCCTTTAATTTATTTTAAATATTAAGACATTTTAGGGAATATTTAAACCTTTATGTACACCATTGTGAAATAAAATGAACAGAATGTTATCGCTAAATGGGGGAAAACCAAGGTTCAAAGTTACCGCTCGGGAAAGCCACTATTTTGGCTATCGGAGCTAGCAACCAAATGTTCAAAAGCCAGAATATTGGCTATCGGAGTGCAGTACGTTAACGTTTTCTTTTATTGATGAGGATTTGGTTTTTTTATAATGCGAATGCCAAAAATGTAGCAAAAACAACTGGATTGTTAAGATTTTGCTAACAAATTAAGCCCAAATGATTGCCATCACACGGATGTGACAATTGATATCATATATAAGGCGGTCTTCTCAATTAAAACAAGTATTGTATTGTATTACACTTTCGTTGTATACAGTACAACCTGGCAGGCTTATTGCCATGTAACATTCTCTTCCAACCAACCCGAAATATGTTTAAAAAGCCTGTCAAGATGTTTAAAAAGCTTGTGTTTAAAACGTGAAAACCAGACTGAAGTTCTTTTTAAAAAAATCTGGATTTTAGCGGGATTTAAACCCGCAACCTCCGGGTTGGGAGACAGGCGTCTTACCAACTAGACCACAGATGTCGTCTTAACTAAAATAAGTGGATTGGTCTGCCATGTAGTCCATTTGCTGAGATTGCCGACATATTTTTCCATAGTAGGCTGATTGCTAAGTTTTTACCAACTTAGCAATCAGCCTATTGCCATTATTGATTTTGTACTGTACTATTTATTTTTGCATTGATATCAACTTGATACGGTAAGGTGTGAACAGCTGACTAGAGATGGTCCCGTGTCGGTGTGATCAACTGTTTATATAATTGAATTCTTAATTGTTTGTAATCATTTTGACTTGTGGACTTATGTATTATTTGAAATATTGTGTTGTCTTATTATTTGGTTTTTTCGAATTATTATAAATATTTTTTTTTTATTTTAAGATTATTTTGTAATATTGTAAATGCAACATCAACTTCTTTTTTAAAATAATTTTGTAAGGTACATCACACCATCGACGAAAACTAAAATAAAATAAAAAATACACTAAGTAGCGCTTACACCGATAAACGTTCTTGTTCCGTGGATTCTTCTAAAGTAACTATACTTGTGTAAAAGTATCGATATTAACAGTTTTGTAAGGAGCGAACCTTTTGGGCCCCCATCTAACGTGCGCCCCAATGTACTGCAGTGATGTAGTTACGCCACTGGCTTCACCTTCTGGTTAGAGGCTGATTAAACGATTTGAAAATACAATACAGAGGTCATTTTAAATAGTCACATCTCTTATGACAAACTTCCGTAAGATAAAAATAATAAACAGTACGTTACGCTGAGTTAGTTTAACGACTGTAACATTCATTTTTATAATGAGCCAGAGTTCCATCTACGTATCGCGCACATACTTTATGAGGAAGAAAAACAAATATGTCATAATGGTGTTAAAACACCTATGAATGGAGAAGGTGATTTATTGATATCGTGATCCTGATTTATAGTATTATAAATATAGAAATCATTAAATGAATAGTGAAACGTGATCAACGCAAGAAAATAATAAAAATACGATTAAACACGCAAAGATTTATTCTGATGATAATTTTATGATCAAATTCAACGGATCAACAATACAGTAAAATAAATAAGAAGTTTCTTTGTTGAAATGTGAGATGCATTTTTTTCTTTTATACATACGTATGTACATACTACACAACCATCTACCCAATGGGGTAGGCAGAAAGAACAGATGACCAGACCTTCCTATTTCGACAAACATTTTTCCCATCTTTTACATCCATATATCTTTTCGTAAACCCCCACGATTTCTTTAACTTTCTACGTTTCCTTTTTTCAATTCATTCCATTGATACAACCACAATTTCCTTGGTCTTCCTCAACCACAACGTCCCCTCACGTTTGTACATATTTATTTTGTTAATCTTTCTTCATTCGTTCCACATGCCCAAACAATCTCAGAGTGCTCGTCTTGATCGTATTCAACACACAAGCATAAGTTTACATTAATTCAAAATCAGTTCACTCCGCATTATTGTCGTCCCATGTATTCTTTCTATTGCCCACCTTTTTATAGCATTTATTTTACTCATATGTCTTTTTTTTCACGTCCAAGTTTCGCTTCTATTCATCAAAGATCGTACTAGAAATTATTGTGGATCATCATATTTAGATATTTATTTATTGACATCATAGTGGATATTTAGCATATCTACAAGAACTCAAGCACCTACAAATAAATACATAACACTACACACTTGTTCACCCATGTCTGACTGTAGTTGTGTTTCCTTGGAAAGGGTTGATAGTATAAAGTACCTTGGAATTTATGTTGACCAGTTCCTTCGTTGGGAGGTCCATATTAACACTTTGAGCACAAAAATCAGAAAACTAGGATACATATTCCGTATGATTCGAAATGTGCTCAGTGAAAATATTCTTAAAAGTATATACTTCGCCTTATGTCAGTCAGCACTTTCTTACGGTATATCAGTTTGGGGGGGATGCTCCTTAACCCAAAAACACATATTACAGGTTTCCCAAAAATTGATTGTGAAAATAATCAATAAACTTCCTGCTCGGTATCCCACGGCGGAGCTTTTCAGAGAGTATCAGGTCCTGAACATAGCCAATTTACATCTCAAATCCATTCTCTGGCACTACCATCGAGAGGAGGGGAAGATACAAACTCAGCAGACACACATGACACGCATGGCAACTAATGAAATGTTCACCATCCCTAGAGTTAAAACCTCTTTTGCCCAAAGGCAATATGCTTATTTGGCTCCCATTACATACAATGGCATGCCGACTTCAATAAAAGTAAAGGTAGGAAAACCATTTAGACAGTCGATCGGAGCGTGGTTGTAATTGCGACAGGATTTTGAGTACTTGGGCTTTCAGGATGAATGACGAGTGGAAAGGATTTATGTGAGCTCGTGAGTGTGGGTCTCTTCTTGTTGTTTTAATTTTGGTTGTTTTTGTGTTTGTGTTTCTGTGTGTTTTTCTTTCTTTTTTTCTTCTTTTTTTTTGTTTTGAATTTGTTTTGATTTTTATTCTTATGATTGTGTGCGGTATATTGTGGGATGAATATTTTTGGTCTTTCTGGAGTGATGATGTGTGAGGAGTTGAGTTTCGCAAGATGTTTCCAGTTGTAGTTGAGTGTCACTGTTTGTCAGGTTGATGAGAGCGTGCAACGGGGTTTTTTTGTGTTATCAAAAATCGGAAAGAAGCATCGATTTATTTTTTCATGCTAAATATCCTCAGTGAGATACAGGCAAAAGCCTAGTTTACTGGGGATACGACAAATGAAAGGCAACAAACCCAGATCCATTAAAATTATATGTCCAAATCAAATTACCTGTTGTTTTTTCTCAAATTGTGTATATTTCTTGTCATGTGTAATAATAATAATAATAATAATCTTATCAGATTTTAATACTGCCCGTTTCGTATATACGAGTGTATGTTTTAGTCAAGGCATTGACTATAGTTTCTTATCGCTGCACACCGTTCAATATCTCTTAACTCGTCCATTGTCTGAGAAAATACTACTCAAATAGCAGAATTCCCCAACTTGCTCCAATCTTCAACTTACTCCAATTTTTCATTGATCACCCATACATCGCATTTACTTTTCCTTTCACACTATTTATTTCAGATCTCCCCGCATTCTCGTTAGGTGATCTATAGGATGTATTTTATGGTATAGATGAGGAATAATCGTATTACATTTTGCTGTCGATGGCCGTAGTTTAACGGCAAGTATTAAATAAGCAAACGAGTGCCCCAGGTTCGATTTCCGGCGGGTTGATTTCCGGATTGGTTTAACTCTTAGACCATTTTAAATATAATTTTTTGTTTCTCTGTAGCTTATTGGAACTTTGGGTTTGATGTGTTAAGAATGTGTGTTTGCTGAAACACAACAGCGTACTCGCAATACACCAATACACGCACAGGTGTTATGCATTCACAGGATGACTGACAATCATACTCGATTACAAGGAAGCCCATCGGCGGACTTATTGCGATATGATAATTTTTTCCAGCCAACCAGAAAGATGTTAAAGAGGCTTTTAGTGAAAACCTGACAGAAATCCTTTTTAAAAAATCAAAGTTCCAACGGAAATTGGACCCGCAATCCATGGGTAGGAAGATAGGTGTCTTACCAACTAGGCCACGGGTAGGTGGTCCATAATTCATTAACATAGTATTCCTCAACATGTCAGAATTGATGATGTTGATATGTTGAATAATGTGGCCAGGACATAACATTGTCTTCCTCCGTGATAGTTGAATTAAGAACCACTGGAGTAGGAAAGTATCTCACAGTTCGCTTAAATGTGTTTTTAGTAGTAAATTCGTACATTTTTTTATTTCGGGACATAACATTTTTAAGAAAGCTATTTTCGTTTATGGAATGCCAGTATTTTTTCCAGCAATATACGACAGATTTTTGTTTCTGATTTACTTTAAGTAAAAAAAACTGTACTATACTGAAATAAAAGGTATTTCTTTTTTAAATTTTGCAATCGTTATTTTCAAGTGTCACTTTAAAGATTTTTTTAAATGCGGTAACCTTATGATAATAGAAGGATTTCATTTAGGGATATTAATATTTTAAATTCTGGAAAGTTGAAAAAATGTTTTTAATTTGTTGTCAAAAAAAATGCAAATTATTAATCGATTATTTTCTGCTTTGCACGATTTAAATAATTTCGTTTGATAGTAAAAACAAGGCAGTACAAGAAAAACAGAAATATTTTTATAGATTTCACATGATTTATATAAAAAAGGTGCTATTAAAAGGTCTGGGCTCATCTTGAATGACATCCATGATCTTTTTCTGCCCACACTTTCACGATGACGTTATAAAGGATGTCCAAATTATAACTAGAAAATATGAATATTTATTAATTATACGAATAAAAAGAGCCATTATTTTTTACATGTTTATTGATTTAAATATAAAGTAGACACTTGAAAATTATGTAGACAATACATCAGTAAGTTTACCTCCTCTGCTTCTCTGACAGACTTCGATTCTTTTAGCGACATTTTCTATGACATGTTCACATAATTGGATTATTCAAAGAATCCTTTTCATACTCAGCCAGCAAATGCTGGAATGAGTTGCCCCAGGCCTTGAAGGAGCGGGTTGTACAGAAGACAACACTTTAGATACTCTAAAGTGTTGTCTTCTGGGTGGTTAATGGGTTTCTCAGTGATTAATAGGTCTCTTATTCGCTTTTTTTTTTTTTTCTTTCTTTTCTCTCTTTTCGCTGGTGGTGAATCGGGGAATGTGCGTACGTGTTTGTGCGTTATCTTCTCATTCATTCTTTTAAAACTGCTTAACTATTTCAATGTATTACTGCCTAACTATTTTGATGTTGTTTCAACTATTTCATTTCCCATTTGTCATTTTATAAAATTTGGACTCCTTTGAGGCTTTTCTTTTTTTTCGTTCTTGCTGACAGTTAACCTGAGGTGGTATATGTGGGTTTACTTTTCATTTTGTTTTCTGCCATACGTTTTTGTTTTTTGTTTATTCTTTAATCTAGATATGCGGGGGTGTGGGATGGAAGCCCCCCGATACCCTTGCGGTCGGGCTCGCCCTACATTGGTGTAGTGTATCTCGGCCGGGGGAATGTTTGTGGGATGACTCCGGACCTTTTAATGTCTTCTCTCTTGAATGTATTTGTTTTGTCATCTTTTTATTTTCTGTGTTTTTTTATCTTCTTGTTCTACGTGTTCAAGGGTGTGGGCTGAAAAACATCTGGTGTCCCCGTGGCTGGGCTCGCCCTATATTGGTGGGGTGTATCTTGGCCGGGGGATGTTATTAGATGAGCCCATACCTTTTGATAGCTTCTGTTTTTTTAATGTATTCTCTTTTAATGTGTTCTTGAAATGTGTCTAAATGTATTATGTACATACTATGTTGCTATCAATAAACCTGTATTTATTTAAAATTTATTTAATAATTGTAGTTCAATTTCAACACTAAAATATAGTCTGGTTTAGATTGTTTAAAAAGTTATTGCAATCATCAAGCACTATTTCCAACACGTACGACGAAAAGCGAGTAACGTGCCTTCTTCAATGGGTCCAAGTTCTGATTTCTATGTATGGGGCCCGAGACAATCTTATTTCCTGGGAACGCTTTCGGTTTAGTATTATGTAATATATTGAGGTGACTTACAGGAAACTTGGAGGAGTGCGTGTGCAGAGGGGGTGCTGCCCCTGGCAAGCTGAGGGGCGAGGAGCGAGGGCCGGCCCCGCCCAGCGGACGAGGCGGCGGCACGGGCTTATACGCCGCCCCCACACCCGCCCCTGCGCCGCTCACTGCAACAGAACAAAAATAACAAATGTTAACTTAAAATGCTGCTTCATCAAGTAAAACGAAATTTCTTCGCCTTCCATAACTGACGAAGACTCCTAAGAACTTTTCTTTAAAATATGTATGTTTTAGAACATGAACTTTTCAATTTGGACTGTTTTGTGCTAGGGACTATTGGGGGTAAAAATAGATGGATTGTTACGTATGTAAGGGCATTATTGATGAAGCTAAAATTCTTAAATAATTATGTTCGAAGATTTTCGCATTCTATCAACCACTAATTTAGAATGTACTCGTATTTTGTCGCTATTTCGAGTTGGATTTATTGATGACCGATGTTTCAAAGATGTATGTTATGAGCTTTCATTCTCAAGAAAAAACATTTTAAACTAGTCTTAAATAGTGGTTTTTACATTTCTATTGTATGCAGCTAAATACGGAAGGTTTATTGATAGACATAACTATTTTTATCGATTCTTAATCCCTTATTTCAAGTATTATACTAGCTAGATCAAATAGGTCGTGATCAATTATATGGATATTGGAGATAAATTAAAACTAGAATGGAGAAAAAACACTATTGCCAGTAAGTAACTAACACATGCTACAAATTTAAATTATAATATCTGAAAATTGTATGGGATATCAAATACTTTATAATTTAAATTAATATTTTTTTAATAGAAGATTCACCTTTTTTAAAACACAAACTTTTAGGAAGAAGTAGAAAAGTATTATTCACGTAATTTCAAAATCTTCTACTGCAGTCCCTCATCGGAATTAGTTTTTAGTTTCAAAGGATAAAGAAAAAAGTTATTATTTTTTTAAACCATGATTCGAATGCCTTACGAATAAAAAAGTGAACGACTTTGCAACAAGAAAATGTCTACAGAATTTCCTAAACAAATTAGACGAACATTGAAAGAGTTTTAGCAATATGCTATCGATGTTATTATTTTTGTATAATTTTTCATTTGCTTCTGTGATTTGTTTTAATCAATATTTATTGGTTCTATTCACTCATTTTTTCTGATTCTTTGGTGACGTTAGTGTATTTGTTGTTTTATATTCTCCTTTTCTCTTGCTTCATCATATATTCTCTTTTTTTATTTGTTATTGAACTTGATTTTATTTCCATTCTGATTTTGTTAAATGTATTTTATTTAGCTTAAATTATGATTCGTAAAGAAATATGGAATTCGATTAAATTTACTCAACATATATTATAAGTGCATTACACTGACGACCTCCGTAGCCTAGTTGGTAATACGACTTCCAACCAAGGGTTTCGGTTCGATTTCCGATGGTATCCAAAAACTAAAAAAGGGTCGTAGTCTGGTTAAGTTCGTATAGTAACAATATTCATACATGCTAGATGTGTGCGAGTGTTTTTTGTTGCGGCTATTCAAGTGCGGGTAGTATTCCAAACAAGTGCGATGACGAATCGCTAATTCCGTGACTACTTTCATGGTTCTAAACCCAAAGAAATAAATACAATGCTGTCTTACGCCTATCAATATGTTCGACTCACCAATTCGAATATGTTGTAGGGTTACAATTAATTAATAAAATCCTACTTTAAAAGCTGTATCGTTTCTGAAATATTTTCCATATATGGTATATGTGTATATAAGGACCAGTCTACCTCAAATGATTTCAGCAGTTTGTTTACTGGACAATATACGAGTACAAACAAATAATCAGCCCTTTGATCCCCTTGAGGAGAGTCTGCTCTTGAAACAGTGCTTTATAAATTGTTTTTATATTATCATTAACTCATATATTGTTTTTAATTTACAATTAATATTTCTTGTTTATAATACGAGTATATGAATAATATCTACGCGGTAAAACGTTTATGGTTAAAATAAGTTTTGATAAAAATCGCTTCATATAAATAAGTATATGCTAGCTGACGTAACGTTTCTTTAAATATTTCGAAACACATAAATGTAGGTAAAATATAACAAACATATAAATGTTGGTAAAATATAACAAACATATAAATGTAGGTAAAATATAACAAACACATAAATGTAGGTAAAATATAACAAACACATAAATGTAGGTAAAATATAACAAACATATAAATGCTGTTTATAGTTAAGGCATTAACGTTGTGGAGGTTTAAAGACATTGTAATTTATTTTTATCAAACACTGTTTATTCCACTTTTATTTTATTTTTTGAAAAAAGTGGAATAAACAGTGTTTGATAAAAATAAATTACAAAACATATAAATGTCGGTAAAATATGCATATTCTGTTAAGATTATTATCTAAATACGAGATATACATGTGAAAAAAAATCTTAAACACAATAGGTATTAAACTATACCATACTGCGATGTGATTATAACAAAATTTTCAACACATTTAATAATCATAAACTTAACGATTAATAATCATGAAATATTATATAGATCGTTTAGTTATATAAAGCCACACCAAAAAACATTCATTTTAATAACTTTCACCTTTAAGCCAAATAAGACCGTTCATTTTTTTTTCACACACGATTTTAAAGTATGACGATAAAATTTAATACTATACGAGTATGAAGATATCAGTATCTATTCATTGAGATCAAAACCATTTCACTGCAAACGTTATCCTACATTTTTTATCGGATAATTAACAAGAATCGTCTAGATGTACTCTTATTTAACCTATTGACATCCAGATAAATACGTAAAATCGATAAAAATATCTCGATATTTTTAACTGATATTTAACATAACATAATTTATGAATTTGTTCTAATTAAAGCGTTCTTGTGCCGTTATAAGTGTACGGAAGAGATCTCGGATATTGAAACGAGTGATAAAAGCAGAATAAATTTGGGGGGGTGCGGGTTCTTTATCTGTTGGTTGTGTTTTTAAGGGTTTTAGTCAGGGTTTCATTATCTTTCTGGTTGGTTGGAAGAGATTGCCCAATATCAATAAACCAGGTCGTATTGTTAACAACAAAAGTGCAGTACAATACGATACTTTAGAGTAAAAATTAAACAGTTCATCCATTATTAGTACTTGCAGAAAAATGTGCCAGACATTAAATAATATAGAAATTTGGAAAACCGTTTTATTTAAATTAAGATTTTGTATATTACCTTTTAAATTTTTTTTGTACATGGTTAAACCTGACACATCTAGCGAGCATCTGCTATACAATTTATTTCAACCAACCAGTTCAATTTGAATGAAATGAACTGTTTCTATCCACGACAGATTTTACAAGACTGTTGGCTACTTTAGAAAATAGATGTTATACTCGTAAGAGTATCATCAATAAAAGCATTGTAATTTTTTAAAGAAAGTATATTATTCACACATTTATGCTAGCAAATTTTTTCATTCGAAAAAACTGAATGCTAATGGGTTAACATTTTTTTTAAAGTTGATATGTACTGTGAATGTACAAATCATAATTAACTCAGCCAGTAACGAATGAATTCATGTGATGAATAATGTTAAACTTCAAGTTGTTTCCCCCAGGGTTTGACTTTCTTTTAGATCTAATGATCTTTTTTCATCAACTAAATAAGAAAAACTTTATGAAGATCGTTACCATAACAAGGTATTCACTTACGGATTTTTGCTTATTTGATTTTTTAAATTTGAATAACTGGGTACAATAAATGGAATCAAAAACTCTATTGTCTTTTGGTCAAGCTCTTCAATACGTCAAAATGTTGAGGAGAACCAATCAATGATCTCTCTGTCATAAATTAACGATAAATGTGCAAATGTAAGCAAATATAACGATTTTTTCTAAGATGTGTAACAATGAGGACACGATTTAATATTTGATAGAGAAAATCAAAGTCTGAACTTGAGAAAAATGTTAAATAATCCTTGAAATTTAAAAAAGAGAGTCTTTCTCTTTAGCTTTAATGAAATGGTTAAAATAAGTAATAAGTAACGCAGTTGGCTGGTTTGGAAAGTAGTCTCATATTTATCGGATAGATGTCGCTAAGACAATATTTTCGTTACTAAGCTCATTCCAAAAACGCTGAACGTTTATTATTATAAAATGTAGTACTTTAGTGTATTTTTTACCGAAATAGTTTTTTGACGTTATAAGATGGAACAAAATAAGTTGAATTTTCAATGCTTGATACTTTTTTACTACCGCAAAGGAAAAATTTGACACAAAGAAAAATAAATACATATGTACAGTACCCAGCGGTAAGTAATACACATCGGGCTTAAGAAAGAGACTGTCAGCCATAATCGGCTAACTTCGGCTTTGTAGAGCGTCGTCTGTGTCGCACGATGCGACTGACAAATCGTGACGGAACACGTGTATGAATAACAGAGACGACGCTCTACAAAGCCGAAGTTAGCCGATTATGACCGAGTCTCTTAAGCCCGATGTGTATTACTTACCGCCGGGTACGCTAAATGTATGGCGACGATGCTGTTTGATAAATGTGGGTTAAAAGGTTAAAAGGACACTCGATATTTTTCGCTCTGGAAGACCGATTATCACTTACCAAACCAAGGATTTTAACGAGAATAATCAGCGTTTTACGATACGAGAATACAGAGACACTGAAAACCATCGCCCATTATAATAATAAACGACGTTTAGAGAGCAAACTTTCTTCAAGGGCGCTCCAACTCTAAAAACATCTTGAAATTGACCTAAACATACAAAATTACTTTCCGGGAAACCTATTACTTGAATAAATACTGTGGAAATGACTAATTACTTATACATACATCAAGAATTTATCAAAGCTTTGCGAATAAACTTTGCATATCTTGATATTTATAAGAGAAGAGAGCTGGACGCAAAATCAAGTTAATCTGCATAATTCAACGGACGTGGATCTTTCTCAACGATAAGGATGTCGGGCTATTTGATCTTCACAGTTGAACGCATGGTTTCAATAAGAAGATAATATAATATATTAACATGAATCCACTGAAATTAATTATGATGAAGGTTTTTTATACTATAACGATAGAGTAAGCTGTGTAATAAATCTTCACCAGAGACATTTCTCAAGTATTTTCTCAGCATTCCTATTTTTTAAATATATTTTTGATAAATGTAAGGAGAGAACTGTGGGATGGCCTCATAATTTCTTTAAACTGATGCAGTACATCATCACGGGTTAACTCACGTGGTACATAATTAGGTCTTACAATTTATCAAGTTAATGATACATTTTGACAAAACAATTAATAATAATTAAAAGTATGTAAAGAGTATAAACCATTTTTTTGCATGTTTATATGTCCTCAGTCGTTACCAGGCCGTGTAGTCGAGGATTCTTTCGCCATTCCAACGTCAATTCAGTTGGATAGAGAACCTGTGCAAAACTTGTTTTAAATGAGGGAACCGTTGCACACTAGCAAACTCACCTGCCACACACCGCTGTACTGGATCCGGTGGCACACTGAAGTGAAACGATCGGAGCACATCGGTATGTTTTTTTTCCCTTTTTTGAAAGAATATGTATATGCCCGAAGTCATAGGTATCCTTTTACCCTCGAATACTAGGCGAAAAAAATGCCTGCATCATTCAAGGAGAGGATCAGAGCGCGAGGTTCGAATCGGTGACCTTCCGCACAAAAGTCTAGTGTTTTACCGCGCAGTCCATGCACCTCAAGTAAGTCCTCAGTAAGATATATGTAAAAGACTTGATGTCTGGAGTGACGGCAAATGACAGGCTGTTTTAAGTAAGATGAAGAAAGGATATTTAAGATTATTTGAACATGTGGAGAGAATGAATGATGAAAGAATGACTAAACGAATATACAAGTCAGAAGTGCAAGGTGTGTGTGGAAGAGGTGCATCTAAGATAAAGAATCCGATTTTAAAATAAAGTAAAGGGAGAAAGAAGTATGAATAATAGAAGATTGTGCATAACAAGGTGTATGGATATGGAGGAGGCGAAAGTTATGTGCTTAAAAGTTGGGTGATCTGTTCTCTCTGCATACCCCGCAAGAGACACGGCGTGATGATATGTATGTATGTGTGTCATGTAAAATTAAAAAAAATATGAACATCAAGACGTTTTTAAAACAATATTTGAGTAACAAGAAAAAGTCAACCTAATGAAAGACATTTGTGTTATTTTTTAGTATTTGTATACTTAATTAAACAAACGTGCATATCGTGAATACCATAGTGAATAAAATCGATTGGTACCATATTATTTTGATCACAACGAGAATCAAACCCCAGGTGGAAGAAAGACAAATACTACGAGGGTCTCATGGTGATATTTATTCTATATTCAACAAACAGCACTGTATTTAAATCATAGTTTTTTAAACAATAAAAATTATGTTGGTATTCATTGATGGTCTTTTGTTGTGTTCTCGGTTATTAATTAATGCACAATATCATCGTTACTGTTGAATAAATCTCAATGGATATGTTAATAAAATGGACGGCAATCTTCATTAGTGCTCCAAGCCCCTATTGTCTGAAGGAACTATCTATTTTCATTGTTTCATTTGACCTATGCATTTCCTGACCAAATGATTGCCTAGATTGGATTGAAAACTTTCTCTTTAGGCAAACTATCATCGTCATCACTCATGCTAAGTCCCTATCTGAACAGGAAGAGAGAGAGGAGGAGAGGACTACATTTGATTATATTCTTTCATACTTTTTAAGATTCTGCTATGTCCATATACCTTATCATGCATACTGTTTCTTTTAATTTGTCACTTTTTTGCTTTTAGAATTTGATCATTTAGTTAAACCACGATCATCCAGAATTGCTCGTTCCTTCTATGTTATACTACTCAAATAGTTTGTTATCGCAACTCTTTGATCAGTCATTCCATTTGAAGTAGTCAAACCACGTCTCAAACACTCGATATTTTTTTGATTTATTTAGTATAAACTGTAACATAAATCGAAATAATGTGAAGATTTCGTTTCGGCAGAGGTTAAGCCGCGTTCTTTCTACGTAGCCGAACCATCTCAATCATTTGTCATATTAATCATTGCATCTTCTTTCAATCCCCATTCTTTCTTAATGTCCTCATTCTGTCACACATTGTTTTTCCATACCTTGAAACGAGACCTTACATTATTTTCTTTCGTTGTTTAAAAAATATTAAAAAGTCTATTATATCACTTTTGTAAACAATTTTTTTTGTCAAGCACTATATTAAACAGTTATCAAGTTTTCTCTTCAGATCAAAAGTTTTGAGAGAACTTTTCAAAATAAAGATTTTTGTTTGTGGAACATGTTTTTGAAAGAATAAATATAACTAGATTTAAGTCAATAAAGCGATAAAAAATCCCAAAGAATTGAAGGTACTCGTATCTTCCTTAAAGAGCGTTAAAACTCTAGATTCTCTGATGCATTTTGCAATTGTCGTGACTGTCTTTGAAGGGGAAAAAACTAACGACATCAAGTTGAGATTTGTCGTGGATAAAAGGAATTTTTCTCTAGTATAAACGGCAAAAAGCGACTTGCATATACTCGTACATAAATATCCATGAATTTGCGCTGAAAGACAAGTTTTTATTATCTTTTGCTGTATTTGATCCTGCAATTACCCAAGTCTGAAAAGACAGCATCTCAACACTTCTACTTAAGAATCTAAAAAGGAAATATTCTTAAGATGAAAAGAAAAAAATATAACGGTAACGGGTATTATAATATTGTGAAATGAAATAATCTGAAAAGGGAAGATATTTTTAATTTGTAAATTCTTGATAACCCTTTGTATTTTGTGGAAGAAAATTTTATAATATGATTTATTCCATTTTAAAAATAATCCAAGAGTTTTTTTTTATAAAAAAAATATTGCGAAATATAACCACAAAAGACAGTTAGTTTACTGTAATAGTCATAAACGTAACATACAAATACATTATTTTCGATCTTTTCCAACTAACCTTAACTTTACTTCACAGTACCGAATATTTATGATAAACGAGGAATGTTAAATAAGAAAACTAAGATTAATGATTTAATAGATATAAAAATCAGATTTATTAACCAATTTATATAAATTGACAGAAATTAAGAAACTTAAATTAGATAACAACGCTTTGCTTAGTCTTTGAGTTTTGTTTTTGAATCAATTTTTTTTTTTTATTATTGTACAATATTCAGTTACAAATACATAATAAAAACATAATTACGTGACACGTGGTATTACAACCATACTTGATTACGAGGGATTGCATGTATATATCATATAAAACAATTAAGACGTACAATGTTGACTTGAAAATCTTTTTTTCTTTTATTGTCGGGAGACATCAAATGTTTCGTATCATGAATTGATTTTTATTTTCTGTATAACTGATAATTTATATTTCAAATTCTATGTGGGTCTTTATAAACTGATTTTCCCTTTATTCTTAAATTATTATTTTTAAATAGTCTGTATCATAGGTTCTCAACGTGGGCGATAACGCCCCCTTTTGGGCGTTTGAGACTTTCAGGGGGGCAGTAGAAGACCCAGAGAAAATTAGGGGACGTTGAGATCGGAAGTAACTCGTTAATGACAGATTATTTAGTCAGCTTTGCATTGCCAACGATGAAGATTTCAAACGGTTGTTTTTAAGTAAAATCGAGCCTGATATTAACAAACTCCTTAAAATGCATCAAATTCAACCTTCTCATTAGATAAGTTATAAATTCAATGCCTTTTGAATGTTAATAAAAATACTTTTCAATATAATTAAGTATGCGTTTTAATAGTTCTCATTGAAAGTCTTCTTTAAACTCAGAAATAGGATAGGGTCATATCCTATCTTACGACTATAGTATATAATATTACACGTTTAAATATAATCGTGGCAAAAGCTGTTTCAGATTCACAAGTAAAAAAAATTGGGGGGCTTTAGAAAAAAAAATATTCTCAAAGTGGGCGGTGGACAAAATAAGGTTGAGAACCTATGGTCTATATGATCAGTCATAGGTATCCTTATACCCCGAATACAAGGCGGAAAAATGGCTGTGCCATTCGAGGGGTGAAGCACAGCGCGGGGTTCGAACCGATGACCTTCCGCACGGAAGTCGAGTGCGTTACGGCGCGGCCATACACCTCATTTGTACTTCAGTTGTTAATTTGAATGAGCAAAAGTAACTTGATACAGCTTAAGATTAGAATTTCCCAAGGAAAGATAGTGCAAGCCTCGTAATGGTTAAATTACTGGGATGAAAAAGGCAACTGTATGATTTCTTCTCCCCAAGACACTCATTGAAGAGTGTTCTGAGTATGTTAACCAATATACCGAAATAAGAATCGTATTTTATAAGTGAGTTAAAAAAATGAAAGCCGTATAAACCAATTGAATAAAGCCTATACTCGTATAACATTCCTAGGCACAAGTTCTGGTACAACGAGTGATCGTAAATGTCTTGGTTTAGCGGTTATAGTAAATACGGAACATGTCATTAATGTTAAATCTACCGGCATGAACCGTTTTACGCACAGACATAGAAATATATTCGCGCCTCAGAATTTGCAAAACGTGCTAAATTAATGTATTTCTACTGGCCAATTCCTAGTCGGAGTATATAAACCGGTAAATGCGGGATATTAAGAGGAACTCATATTAAACAAGAAAAATATATTCTATTTATAGTTAAGGCATTAACATTGTGGAGGTTTAAAGACATTGTAATTTATTTTATCAAACACTGATTATTCCACTTTATATAATGGTATAACCCTACCGGTTTCACGACTTTCACCTCATCTTCAGGGGAGCACAAACAATACTCTTATTTGTGCTTCCCTGATGATGGAGGTGAAAGCTTTGAAACCGGTAGGGATATGCCGTTACAAAAAGTGGAATAAACAGTGTTTGATAAAACAAATTACAAAAATATATTCAATCGGGAACACGTAAAATCACGCTAAAACTAATAACATATAGTACATATAGTATAAGGCGAATCTAATGCTATTAGAATTCATGGTTGATTTTTTAATACCTGGTGTTGGCCCAGAGATTCTTTTATTTAGTGATACAATAAAACTATTTGTAATATAAAAACAAATGTAAAAAATCGCAAATCTTACACACTTATTTTAAGATCTGTCAACTTGGAATAAATAATGTGGTCTAGTTGGCAAGACGCTTGTCTCCCAGCCCGAGGGTTGCGGGTTCGATTCCCGTTGGAATCTAGATTTTTTAAAGGATTTCTGTCTGGTTTTCCTTTAAAGCCTTAACTAAACATTAAGCTTGCCAAGCCTGCCAAGCCTGTCAAGTTGTACTGTATACGACGAAAGTGTAATACAATACAAATAATCATAAACGACGTAGTTTTTTGCTAATATTGAATCTAACAGAAGTAATATGTTCAATGATGATAATATCATTTGATTGAGAATGTACTTTTTAATTACTTACCATAAACAAAAAATGACAACCTCCGTGGCCTTATTGATAACACAAATGTCTTACGACCCGAGGGTTACGAGTTCGAATATCGTTAGTACCTGATCAATTCTATTGAAAAGGCCTCCTTAATTGGCTACATTTAGTTGTTATAAATGAAGAGCGTAACCGGGAGACACCATCGTCTTTAGCCCCATAAATCGATCCTTAGGGTTAAGTATCGATAAAGTAAGCATGGAACTCGCGATTCGTTGTTGCACGAGTTGACAATATTACGGTACGTGAAGAGGCAAAAAACTCGCACCTACAGGTACAAAAGACATGTACCTGACCATTGCGAGTATTGTTACCAGACGATCTATTTTATCACACTGGGTCTCTTTTCTTGTTTTTTTATGTTGGGTACCTTCGAGAATCTAACCCGAAACATCCGGGTGGAAGTCAAGCGTCTTATCAACTAGACCTTGAAGGTCGTAATAAAACATACAAATATTTTTTTTAGTAATTCATTATCGATATCAAATCACTCCAGACTCAAATTCAAATGATTTGCCTTTTGCTCTTTCAAGTATCTTTGTAATTTCCATACACTTTGAAAATTATTTGAGTATTTTGGTCTGGAGACAGCGTCATTCATCCAAATGACTTTAACCATTCTCCCAACAGCGCCGTATTTCAATGAATAGCAGCCTTAAGTCAATCATTCCTGTCTGTATTGTGCTTCCAACGCTGCTTGACAATGAAGTGAAAGAATGATGCATTGTGGAATGCACTGTTGCCATGAAATGTTTATATCTACCTCAATTGGACGCTGCTTGTGTTTAAGTGATTGGAATCATGGGGAATAGTACTTCTCGGGTAGCATTACTGGCGCCAGTGGTTTAATTTCACGTTCGCATTTCATTCTAGCATTCCAAGATCGATTCCTGGTAGGTCTCGAAAGATATTTTCAAATAAGATTTCATCTGAATTTGTGTTCCAAATATTTAATATCTACCTTACATATTCGTTAATTCGATGAACACTCTTGACCTTAACATACATGTTTTTAACTTATTTTTTCCTTCTTCTTATCATGTCAAAGCTACTGAATTATTCCTTCCCAGAATTTTGCCACCTGGACAGCATTGGGCGTTCCGCGAATCAAGTCACCTTAAGTGTACCTGGTTCCTCAGGCACTCGAGCAAGTATCGCATGAACCGCATCGCACCGCAGATGCAGATAGTCGATTTATCAATCACCATTCTCCATTTGACATTTTGCCCTTGGTTCTCCTAATTCCTAATAAGAGTTTTTCAAGTCATCCGCGACAGTTCAGCTATGTGATATTCATAATGCTTCTACAGGCAAAACCAACCAGCTGGATTCTGACGTTCCTCTTGACTCGTTCATTCTAGTAATAGTTGTTGGTTGTTTGAGAGGCTAAGTGGTTACAGTTATACGTCGCAGGACCTTCATTTCTGATGTTGTAAGGATTACCTTCATTTGCATGGTATTAGCTCTAGTTTCAATAGCATGTGTCATTACCACTCCAATACACGATCCTGTTGTTGTATACTTATTATTTCCTTACATTATCTTTAAAACAATGAAAATCAACACATCCTTTAGGTGTCAAAATATCGTTTTTTAAGTGACATATTTATAAATTGTTATACTCGTAATATACACGTTTAATTATTTCTATGACAAAAAATAAACAGGAAAACGAGAGTGACAGGCAAACTAGAATTACATAGTATCTTCGAGATCTATTACGGAGCTATCTCCCAAAATAAGAAGAGTGTATATCTATAATGGAAATAGATAAAAAAATGTCAGTTCTTTGTAGCCATGCTTCTTTTCTAATATATAAAGATTTAAGAAGCAGGATGAAGTGTGTGTCTTTCTAGTATCTAATATGGTTCTATACTCTTCTAAATATCGGTTACCGCTCCGTAATGGATTCCAAATCGAGTTTTCTGTTGCCCTGCATCTAATTTATATACAATATAAGGATGAGAAAGTAGTTAAAGAAATATCGAAGAAGTTCCGATACATTTTCGCTCTGATTTGATTCTATTTTAATTTATCAACTGAATCGTTTCAATCAAGTCTGATGGTAAAACAATAACTATTGTGGTTTTGAAGTGAGAGCAATTTGCATATTTATATCATAAAATGTTTGATTTGATCCGACGGAATATTTTGTTCAACCGCACTAATAAATTAGTGTGGTTTTACGCCACATTCATGTCTCATCGAATTAAAACTCCATATTTAAATATATAAAATCACTAGACGTGAGTCAAATGGATCGGATCATGAACATTTAACTTCAGCCTGTAAAATTACCTAATAGAACGTTTTTTAGAGTACGCACTAATTTAACAATTTTTTGTGTGCAATCAAACAATAAAATAAAGATACTGGAAATTGATGGGTTATAACTTCAAGTTTTTTAGCCAATCAAATTTTAATTTGTATTCAGTGTCCACCATGGCTGATTTCATGAAGCACTTTTCAAAAAAATTCGTAACATTAATGTTTAAAAACTAAAAATAAACCACGTGTATTATTACATCTCGTTTTATAATTTGTTATAATCTAAAGAGTTTGTTGGTATGTGGTAATCTCTTCAACCAACCAGGAAGATTTTTTAAGAGATATAAAGCAAAAAATAGACAGGAACTATTTAAAAAAATGGATCCTGGTGTAAATCGAATCTACAACCCCTGAGTTTTAAGACTGGCTTCCACAGTTGTAAGACAGACTTTCCAACGAATTCATAAAGGCTGTAGTAATAAAAAACATTCATCCGAGACGACAGCGAAATCAAACAATAGTTGTTAAATGTGGATAAAAAACAATTCTTTGATAAATGTACAATATAAAGCAAGAAAAAAATTTTAATTGTATAATATAACGATTAAAAAAAAGTGTTTTTTGTTTTTTCCTTAAGATAATTGAATTTGATAAAAGAGAAATTCTTGATTCATAAAACACAGATTAAACAAATAATGTTATATTCTCTATTATCAAAATTTTATAGTAATAAAGTTGATCATTCATTTTGCTTAAAATAAACATTATTTAACCCAAATAACAAAAAAAAAAACACCACGTTTTTTTAAATTAATGGTTCCAACGGGAATCGAACCCGCACACTCCGTGTTGAGAGACAAGCATCTTACCAACCAGGGAACGAAGGTCGTCTATACGCATGATCTTTGACAGGAGATCGAGGTGTACGGAGCTTTTGAAGGTACAAGTGTAATTTATTCACATAGAGATATGAATACATTATAAATGCCAATGTGGAGTGTATGAAGAGGAGTTGCTTGATATCATTTTAACGAGGTTATTGGTATTATAAAGCAGTTGGAATTGTGTATTTGATAGCTTGCGATTAAAGCGTTTAAGAAGGTGATTGTTGTAGTAGTTAGGACAAATATATTAAATTTGTAATTAAGGAATGAGAACACTTCGTTACGGACCTTATATATTAACGCGGTTTTCTTTATTTCAACATTGTAGACTATTTCATTGTTATGTGCTTATACTCTACGGACAGTCTTTACAAAAAAAACTTTGTAAAATTTGATGATGGAGTGATCAGGTGAATAAATTGACAGGAGGAAGATAAATACAGCCATGCGAACGGCAAATGACCGAGGAGCGGTGCCTGCCATCGCAACCTGCGACATAAATATCCTATAGATTAGGATTCTCAGTTATGAAGAACTGAGACGATGATAAATTTTAGTTTGTGTATTATAGATAAAAACCGAACACTTTGAGGAACTTCTTAATAACAACCATTCCGATGACATTGATACAGAGAATCCCTATGCTGAGGACGAAGAAAACATACCACCACCATGTCTAATGGAAGTAAAAACAGCCATAAAAAACCTCAAAAATAATAAGTCTCCAGGACATGACGATATCCCTGGTGAGTTACTTAAGTACGGAGGAACTGAACTAACCGCTATGATCCATACCATCGTGGAGAAAACATGGGACTCAGAAACTGTACCAGACGATTGGAGGACTGGAATCATATGCCCACTCCACAAAAAGGGTGATACAATGCAATGTGCCAACTATCGAGGAATTACCCTACTGAATGCATCATATAAGGTCTTTGCCGGTGTCCTGTTCTCCAGATTGCTGCCGTACGCTGAAAACCTGGTAGGCCAATATCAAAGCGGATTTCGTCCGGGGAGATCCACTATAGATCAGATGTTCACTCTCCGTCAAATATTGGAAAAAACCCTAGAGTATAATGTCGATACACACCACCTCTTTATCGATTTCAAAGCTGCATATGACAGCATTAACCGCTCTCAACTCTATGCGGCCATGAAGGACTTGGGTATTCCTAACAAGCTCATAAGGATGGTTAGACTCACTATGAACCAATCACAATGTAGAGTCCGGATTCAGAATGATATCTCAGAACCATTTTACACAATGAATGGACTGCGTCAAGGAGACGCACTAGCTTGTCTACTTTTTAATATGGCTCTAGAGAAGTGTGTAAGAGAATCCGGAGTACAGACAAATTGGTCAATTTTCTACAAATCAAGCCAAATACTGGGCTACGCGGATGATATTGACATTATTGGTTGATCCCCACAAGCAATGATGGAGACATTTGTTCAGTTGGAGAGGGCCGCAAACAGAATGGGACTTCGCATCAACTCCGATAAGACCAAATATATGATAGCCACTAAAGCACCCCGTAATTACCAGACACCTACCACGATTAATATAAGTTCTCATACAATAGAACGTGTAAACACCTTCACCTACCTGGGATCCATAGTGACAAGTGTTAATGATGCATCTATCGAGATTAAACGTCGAATATTCATGGCAAATAGATGCTTCTTTGGTCTGAGAAAACACCTTGTATCTCGGTTGTTGTCCAGAAGGACAAAACTTACCATTTATAAGACACTGCTACGACCTGTCCTCACATATGGGTCTGAACGCTGGGTATTGAGTAAGAAGAACGAATCTTCCCTTCTAATATTTGAAAGAAAAATACTCAGAAAAATATTCGGACCCATACAGGAAAATGGATCTTGGAGAGTGAGATATAATGAGGAGTTATACAGCATATACAAAGAGCCCAACATTATAAAATACATCAAAATTGGGAGGCTACGTTGGGCGGGGCATGTAGCAAGAATGGGAGAAGAGGAAATGCCTAACAAAGTACTCTTTTCCAAGCCCCAAGGAAGACGTAGCGTGGGCAGACCAAAGCTTAGGTGGATGGATGGGGTGCAGAATGATGCAAACGTGATTGGCATCAGGGGCTGGAGGAGTGCATCCCAGGATAGGGGGGAATGGCAACGACTGCTGGAGGAGGCCGGGGCCCACAATGGGCTGTAGTGCCATTGATGATGATGATGATGATGATTATAGATAAAAAAATTGGACAGCCCTGTTTAGAAATCTATACATCTAATATATGTTAAAATTCCTTTCAAGACATTATGTCACTATTACGACTCGACTATTTCGTAAAAGGATCGTACTACATTGCTCAGCCTTGTTAAATGTATTGGCACTAAATAATGACACCTACGACAAGGATGGCGAAGCTCCAGTTTTGTTAGCTATAGGTCATTAATTCAAATTAAAGCATCTCAAATTGGGTCATTTTTAACGAGGCTTACATATGTTATGCTTTATTTTGGAATGATTGGTTATATTTTATTTCTTTTGTGAAACTTACACCTCTATTCAGGGTTCCATATGTATTTAAAAAATAATAAAAAACATATTTTTTTAGTATCAAACCTGCTTAGAAGAGTGTTCACAATGAATTTTAGTAGCAACTTTGATCTATGGGAATGAAACGTGGATGTGGAAAAATACTGAAAGGAACTGAATAAATTCTTGCATTGAGAATAATACTAAGATTAGGGACAAATGTGAAATTAAGACTGAGGCATTAAGTAAGATGAAGAAGAACACTCTGAGATGGTTTGCGCATATGTATCACAAATGTGAAATTAAGGCTGAGGTATTAAGTAAGATGAAGAATAACACTCTGAGATGGTTTGTGCATATATATATCACAAATGTGAAATTAAGGCTGAGGTATTAAGTACGATGAAGAACACTCTGAGATGGTTTGCGCATATGTATCACAAATGTGAAATCAAGGCCGAGGTATTAAGTAAGATGAAGAACAACACTCTGAGATGGTTTGCGCATATATATCACAAATGTGAAATCAAGGCTGAGGTATAAAGTAAGATGAAGAAGAACACTCTGAGATGGTTTGCGCATGTATATCATAAATGAATCATGAAAGACTAATAAAATAAATATACAGTGTAAATTTAAGTGAAAGGCGTTGTAGAGAAAGACTTTATATTGTATGTTTGGACCAATGAATGTATGGTTGGAACAAATTAGTTATATTTTGAAAGATGGACATGTTAAAAAACATATAAATCGTAGGAATGCATTAGAAGGTGTATGGATATAGAGAGGGAGAAATATGTGTGTCACGGTAGGAAAGTCTGGCGCTCTGTTCTCTCAGTCTACCCCGACCGAGAAACGACGTGAGTGTATGAATGTATATGAGTAATGTAAATCGAAAGAACTCAATTTCGTGACATGAAAGCCTGACATATTATTATCTCTGCTTACTCCGATAGGGTAACAACGTGATGTTATATACATATACAATATATGTATAATATTTGATTTGAGTGATTAAAATACACCATCAAGCATATACCTAATTACTTATACAAGTTATTTTTAGATTAAGCGGAATACTTCTGGTTAATTCGCAGAAGACTGGTCAAGAGCAACTGGCCTAGATGTTCTTAAAGAGATTTATTTATTTGAGAAATATTACAGCTTTTTAATATAAACAAGATACAAAGAATACAAAAATATACAATAACAAAAAATCATTACATTATTCATAACAATAGTTTTAACAAGACTGAGAGAAGAAAGGAAAGATTCAGAAAAAGGGATAATTAACAGATATTTCTAAGATTCGTTATTTTACAAAAAAAAAACAATCTTCACGAATTTCAGTTGGTATCTCATTGAGATCATGCTCGATTCAGACATGTCCGGCTTCAAATGGTATCTTATTGAGATCATGCTCGATGCAGACATGTCCGGCTTGACGGTTAACCTATCGTACTTAATACAGATTGCATGTAGTTAGTTCTGGAATACTTGGAATTTAAAAATCTTTTTACTGTAGATGGTTTTGGAGGGACGTAAAATTAAATTCACTAGCAAAACAAAATACTATTAATTAATTTGTTCAGAATTTCGTGTAGAAAGAGTCGATTGATCATTTTTATTATATCAAAAATTGGAATACTTTCATTGTATTGAGATATTTCTCCGGAACTTATTTGATATGGGTTTTATAGTTACGATTTTTGAGAAATTTATTTTGAACACTTTCAATACTAATTGATCAATTTATTGTAAAGATTCTAAACATTTGAATCGAATACAATGTTACTACGATACGATAGGTATAGGAATCACGATTGAATATGATTTTCAGCCATCTTCCGGATAGAAAACAATTCTGCGTGTATTAGTTAATTGTATGTAAGCTATTAATTGTATGTAGTATGCACTTCAGCAAAACAAAATCTTGACAGATTTAACCCAAAATTCCGATAGCAACGAGATTAAACTTACAAAACGAATGGCAGGTTTAATCTAGTGTATACTTCAGTTAGGCAGTTTTATGTGGTGTTTAATAGCGCTATAAGAATATATCATTGACCGTATTTCAGCTACAGAAAAACATAAATTAAAATATAAAATGGTTTTAGAGTAAAACCAGTCCAGCTATGAATCCACCAAGAATCGAACCTGGGGCGCCCGCTTGCGTGGCGTTAATGCTAACCGTTAGACGACGGCCGTCGACTAAGTTGTTACGTACATATGTTACGAGTATTATTTAAGAAATCCGTTTATGGGAAATTTTTAGTTACTCGAAAATTAAATCCTATATTTTTTAAGCTTGAGTTATTTATAGTTAAGTTTTTTCCATGATTACTCTGAAGTTTCCAGCCTCCGATCTATTATAAATATAATATGATAATGCGTTCAAAGGTATTCTTTTGTGAATCACAAGTGATACTTTTCACAGCAAAAAAAAACTTTGAATTGATTGAACAATCTGTTCATATTATATTTTAATACAATGAAATATTCCGAACAAGCCGATCAATGATATTATGTATAATTCATTGTTAAAGGTTACAAAGACATAACATGAGAACATTTGTATTGAATAAAACATTCAAAAGAATGCCTATTCTCGAGTGATCTACTCGTATCTTCCGGTATATCATGATATTCAAATCACACAATACAATTTCATGGACTTTTTTTATTAAAATCATATCTGATTCGCGTCAAGATTTAAATCTGTATGCAAAATCCTTAAATTGAACAAGTCTCACAGCTATTGTTGATTTTGTGAAATAAGTTCCTTGGAATCTCTGCTTTTATGGTTAATTTTATTGTTAGAAATGTAAGACCTTGTCCTCAGGATTGAGTTATAATTTTTATGTGGCTTATCGGAATATACGCAAAGTTGGCATAGGAAATAAGGCAGACTATTATAAAACTTTTGGAGGAAAAAAATATCATAATTTTACTATATTGATTTCTAATATATGTATGAGTCGTTTAGTTTCAATGACGATAGTTAAAAAAATTAAAAATGAGTTATTTGGTACATCTAGATACAGGGCGTAAGATTGCTTTGAAATTGTCTTTAAAAATACATAAACTCTATACATTTTTAAATATACTTTGGTTCGTCATTTAAATAACTTTAAGTTTGACTTCCACTTCGAAATAAATAATTATTGAGAGCTCTACACATAATTTGCATTAAAATTAAATCAATGAATAACATATACACAAATTCTATGCAACGCATTTTAAAATATTCAAAATAATTTCTAGGACTGAGAAATAATTTCTAAACATTTTTCTCGAAAATGTTTAAAAAGAACTTAGTTACCAAGTAAGAAACGTCTTTGAATGATAAATTAGGAGGAGGAATTAGAAATTAAATGGCATATTTTGGAAGTCTCAGATAACAGTTAGTTCAACAACACATTATTAAAAATTCAAATACGAGTACAGTATTACAAGATCAAATCCCGATTTGGATAACAGCAATTTGTTAGACTTAGATTATACATTTAGATTTTTTTATCGGCTAAAAAAGAAGGTGTTGATTTTTATATAAAACTTGGAAAGGTACGAAGAATACGAGAAATAGAAGTACGAGAGTACGAGAAATAGAAGAGTATGTATGGATGTGGACGAGGTGAGAGCTATATACGTGTATAGAAAGGCATCTACCATATACATGTACAAAGCTCTCATTATCTGCCTTCTCTATCTCCAAAACGGTTTTGTCGTTATGGTATGTATGTGCAGATTTAATCATATTGATTATTATTTTAATTCAATCTTAGTGTCTAGTTCTTAAACGGTTAAGCTTCATGGAAATCATTTCCTTCCTTTTTCGGTGTGCAATTTTCATCATCACGATAAGCAGTCCTTCGGAATTTAAACAAAACAGTTTATAAGCTACTGAAAACCCACAGATTCAAATAAAATAAGGTATAAAAACAATACCATCGCCGTCTTACTTATCAAGAATGGTAACTTTCAAACCACAGGGGGCGAGTATGGCCATCAGGGTAAAATAAAAAAAGCAATTGGATTAATCGAGCTTTAGGGCTAAGAACCACTGGAGTGGGAGTGGAACTCGCTCTTCAATATGTTTGAATTACTAATTCGATTATATTTAACGGTACCATAAGATAGACAAAATAGAAAATCTCAAGAGAGGCAGTTCTGATCATAACACACCACAGGTCTAACATAAGAGAAATAATAATAAATAAACATGGCCACAATGCCATATTGGTGGCACCTGTTTTAATAAGATTTAGATCTTACGTATCGTTTGAATAAACAAAAATAAGTGGACCATAATTTCACTTTTATCTTAAATATGTGGGATTGGTCTGTTATAAAAACAAACACATTTTTTGTTCATTAAAAACACTCCACTGTTATCTATATTGAAAAATAATTGTTTTTATTTTATCTAAAAATAACAGCTTAATAATGGGATAAGTTCATGTTTCAAAACTTTGTGGTGTAATTATTATTAAAACAATTAAATTAATATTATATATTACAAGATCAATTTATTTTTATTGAACCACGATGATAATTCAATACTCGAGAACAGGGGCCGGCAAGTGGTTGATTGTGATCGACAACTCGTAGTCGATGGTAAGGAAACAGTAGAAAACTTATCAGGGGAATATGTATTATAAAGAATTCTTTGTTATTGTGATAGTAAAGTATTCGGCTTTAGCTAGAGTGTAGTGATAAACTGAAATATTTTTCTTCAAATCTTATACTAAAAAATATTTTGGAAAAAAATCCTTAATTGAAAAATAACATTCCGCAAATGGCGCAAATCTAGTACATTTTTTAAAGTCTATGGAGGTTAATTAGTTTAACCATATATTTTTTGTATAAGAAATCAGACATAAAAAAACATTAAGATACAACAGTAATTTTTACATAAACAATTTACAGAGTAAATTTCTGCAGTATGTACATTCTGGTGTTGCGTGCTCGTCTCTCACATTTTTTACTCAAATACACAGAGAAATATCCTCTTTCGTGAGTTAACGGAGGACAAAAGCACGATAGGCAGCGCAAGATATATAAGAACGTACTGCATTGTACGCTATAAACGTAAATGCTCAGCACAGCTGATAACAAACACCAACATGTTGAGCGAAACGGCGTAGAACTATAGTTACGAGTATCAGGAACCTAATGAAGAAAAAATACGAAGACAAGCTGCAAGCCTTGCAGCTCCTTGCCTTATATGCAACGGGATATGTATATCACAAATTGGATTACATTGTCATTTCCGGTGGCACCAACGACAAGTAACCTAATTCCTCACTAGATATTGCATCATTTTGTAGTGTGTTCGGTTTTAACATCTTTAATTTATATAAAATGGCAAGAATTACTTAAACGGTTTCCAACCTCTGCTCTAGAACTTAAACACAATACCACAAATTGAATTTATTTGGGGTTAAGAACGAACACGTCACTTTTGGTAATCATTTAAGAAATAAAGTGGCACAGATCTTCTTGAAATATTTATGAAACTTTTAACTGCGTGTTGCTGATGTCGTAAAAATTTACTGCTTTATATACTCGTATAACAAGACCATATATCCAAATATAATTTCAAGTTTATTTTAAAGCAAAATTAACGACTTTCAAAAACTATTGTAAATCAAGAACATTTTCGTTATGATGAAAATATCTGAAACTAAGTACAAAGAAAAAATATTATTCAAAGTAAAATAATTTAACAAGTTTACTTGACGTATTATAATATAAATTTAACATAAAAACATTAATATTTGACGACCTTCGAGGCCTAGAGACCTGTTTTTCAACACGTAGGTTTCGGGTTCGATCGTTGTTGGAACCAAGATTTTTTTTTAAAAAGGGTTTCAATCGGATTTTCCCTTAAGGCTTCTTTAACACTTGCCTGGTTAGTTGGAAGAGATTGTCATGACAATAAATCTGCCAGGTTGTACTGCATACAATAAAAGTGTAATATAATACAAAACACAATGTTTTATGAAGATTTTTTACAGATATGTAAAATAAAAAGAAAACATTGTTGTTTGAAAGTACCTAAAACGTTACCTTTTATAAAAATATAACCATATTATGATTAAACGTACTAATAAATTTCAAAATAGTAATATTATGAAAATTACTGTTTTTAAATGTTAAATAATTAATTGAAAAAAAAACAAAGGAAAAGAAAATTAAAAATAAAATGCTCACCCAAGTTCTTGGAACAACTGAAGATTTTTTTTTAAATAACTATTTATTCACTTTAGTCCGAAATAAACAAAATAAAACGTTATTATTATTAAAAACACAATACGTATTCAAAACAAACGTTATAATATCATTGACCGGAATAAAAGAAAAATAAATAAATAAATGAATGAAATATATATTAGTACCTCTGATTGCCGCAGCGTAGGTCGAAGGCGCGGCGCTGACTGAGCGCGCGAAGCCGACTCCTGTAGCGGGGTTCGC